>PVJN01050206.1:0-14933 GCA_004026805.1 Lasiurus borealis
AATAGATTTTGTTAATCGTTTCTGGCTACCATGTTTTTGAGGAAGGTTGTATCTGATCACCAGGTTTGGCACCGAGTAGGAGTTATCAAACCAATTTTTCAAAACAGCCAGTAGGGGAAGCAAAGATAACCAGTCACCACCAGCTGAAGGAGCTTGCCAATCACACTGATTGCAAAGGGGAGATCCTAAACTGATGGGGGAAAATTCAGAGGTTGAGTGGGGCGGGGGCTGTGACTTCCAGAGGAATAGGGCAATATCTAAAAAGAAAGGGGTACTTGGAAAGAAATCCATCCCCTCCTTACTTTTAAAACTACAGATTGAATCCTGCTTTAACCACAAGCAAGGGAGGAGAGCAATGTAGCTGCTGGTAGCCAACAGTCTGGCTTTTCCAGGATCAGTAGGTTAGGATTGAACAGGAACCTCACTGCCTGTACCTGAAAGTAGTATGTGTGAAGGGCAGAGGGACCCATACAAGAGGATTGGTAAGAGGCAGATCCTGAGGCAGAGCCCAAGACTGTCTGTCAGCATCTGTATTGATGGCTGCCAGGCACAGTTAGGAGACAAGACTGCACATTTCCTTTAAAGAAACAGAGTCTGGAGGGAGAAGGAAGAGCTCTGGTTTGGGGCACACACCGTTGAGTTAGTTGTGGTATGTGGTACCCTGCCTGTGCCTAGGGCTGGGGATGGCCCCTTTTTCTCCACACCCCATCTCGGGCATACACTCCAGAGCTTTGGGTGGAGGATTGGGTCCTGGCAGAAAACAGGTCCACTGATTCTCATGGTTCAGCTCCAAGAATTACCTTTACCGGGAGCAACAAGTGACCCAGTTCCTAAAGGAGAGCCCCTTCTTAGCTCAAGATGAAGAGACCTGTGGCGGGCTTCGGACTGCCAGTAAGAACACTGCCTCTCTCCGCGTGGGAAAGGACAGACAGCATAATGCAGTGTCCTGCTTCTGACTTATTAGAGGGGTGCTCTCGAGGGGAGGGTGTGATGACCAATGTTTAAAAAATAGTTTCTCTGCTTTTCAGGGTGTGGAAGACTAATCAACACCTGCAGGCATTTTGACTCTTCATCTGGAGAAAAACCTAGGCCTCCAAGGACAAAGTAGGGGGTGGGAGGGGTGCAGTACAAACAGATAATGGTGGTACCCTGTCCGGAGAGACTAAGGACAGTTGTTCAATAGAGATGCAAACCTTTGCATAAAAATCAGCCCGGCCTTTCATGCTGAGCCTTATTGCTTAAATGGAAACCTACCCTTTCCCTCTCACCACAGACTCCCCTTCAACAGGACCACACTCCTAAGTTTTACTTCCAACCCCAGCTTAGTGGTCACATGGCTCAGATTCCTGAGACCCTCGGGAGAGAAGGAGCAAAGGCCTCGGCCCAGCCTCAGAAGAAGGTGTACCTGGCTTCCCCAGAAGCGGCTCAGGCCCGTTCCTCCTCCAATACCTCCACTCGGGCTGGCCCAGGCCTGCCTCCCTCCTCCGAGTCTTCTCAGGAGGGATGGGGTCCGAGGCGACTGTGCTGTCCATCACCAGCCTCTGAGGGAGGCCCGTCTCCAGACCTTTCTCCAAATCCTCTTCGGAGGAGGAGGAGGAAGAAACAGCCATGGGAGCCTGCACGGCCACTTTCTCCCTTTTGGGAGCCTCCAGGGGCAGAGGCTGCACCGTGGGCTTTAGCTCCGCCTCTGGTTGCTCTCTGGCCGTGGCCCCCAAGGTCCTGCTGAGAGGCCACCAGGTGGGTCCAGCTAAAGGGCAGCAGCCGGGGCAGCCCTGGCACAGCAGCTGGCAGCAGGCACGGGGTTGGCAGGGAGGGCACAGGAACGGGGTGCCCAGTGGAAGCCCGTGGGTGACATAACCAGTGCCCGGCCCCAGCAGAGAGCAGCAAGGGGCCCAGAGGAGGGCAGTGGGGGGCCTGCTGGTGAAAGGCCCATGCAGCCTCTCCATGGCCTTCTTCCAGACAGCAGGGGGCACCGCCCACACCCCTCCCCGGGGCACTGTGGCTGTCCGGCCATTCCAGAAGTGAACAGTAATTTCTTCTTTGGATGCTGCATAATAGAAAATGGCAACATTTTAGTACAACCACCACCACTTCATATCATGGCATAAGGGTTCTCCTTCCCCCCAAGGCAAAACTCAGTGCAGCCCTGCTGCTCTGCCTGCCTCCTCACGCATACTTCTCCCGGGGCGGGGGGTGAAGGGGGGTCTGCCAGGAGCATCCCTGGCCTGGTTAGAGGATCCATATTTACCACCACACCTCCTTGTCTCCATTTTCATGTCAAAACCAAAATGCCCCCTCAGGTGGGGAAGGGATGGAGGAACCTCCTCCTCTCATTCTCTGAATTTCAGTGATGCTAAAGGGTCACCCTGTAGATGGGAACCGTCCCTGTCTTTGAACAGCGTGGTGGGGACAGGCCAGAGTACTGGTGTGAGCCAGGCTAACCTCGCCGTACCCGCCCTGGGTTAGCTAACCACCGAGATGTAGTAGCTTTAGGCGCTTGTACCCTGATGAAAAATTGTTTTTAATCTGAAAGATATGCTTTATATATCTGTTACCACCCCCAGGATTAAACAGCAAGTGAGGGGGTAAATGTTTTGAGTGCGTGTTTTGTTAATCCTCATGTGAGTATATATTTTTTTTCCACTTATTTTTTTATGTTTAAGAGAGAGTGGAAGGGCCCTGACTGGTTTGGCTCAGTGGATAAAGCGTCGGCCTGTGGACTCAAGGGTCCCAGGTTTGATTCCGGTCAAGGTCATGTGCCTTGGTTGTGGGAGGCAGCTGACGGATGTCTCTCTTATTGATGTTTCTGGCTCTCTGTCCCTCTCCCTTCCTCTCTGAAACATCAATAAAATATATATTTTTAAAAAAGAGAGTGGAAGGGAGAGAGGGGGACAGAGAGAGAGAAACATCTATCTGAGAGAGAGACACATGAATTAGTTGCCTACCACCTGCATCCCAGCCAGGGCTGGGTATGGAGCCTGCAACCGAGGTAAGTGCCCTTGACTAGAATCAAACCCGAGACCCTTCAGTCTGTGGGCCAACACTCTAACCACTGAGCAACCGGCTAGGGCAAGGATTTTTTTTTTTTTTAATGCCTCTAAGACCCTTGAGCCACAGAGACACCCTTTGCTCCCTCCGCTTGCCTGATCGCCAGGCTGGCTCCTTCCAGGGGCTGGTAGATCAGAGCAGCTTCCCTTACCTCTCTGGGGGTCTCTCGCCTCCAAGCCCAAAACAGTGGCAGGGCCATACCGCTGTCCGTCCCGCTCCCAGGGCGCCAGCACCTTGTCCCCAGGTTGCAGTGAGTATTGTGCGGGTGGCGAGAAATGGATGACATCTTCTCCTAAGACCACGCTCTGCCGCGGGGCTGGCAGCTCTGGGCCTGTGACAAGGGGAGCCTCAAATTCCACAAGCAGAGCCCCCTGCCTCTCCAGCTGTGGGCAAGAAAGCACTCAGAATACGATCGGGAGTGAGGAAGCACCACCGGGAGCACACGGTTCCCCACAGCCACGGCTGAAACCAGACCCAGGGGCTCCTCGCACGCGGAGGCGGTTTAGAGAAGGAATAGGGACATGTACGCCCGTTGTCACAGAGACAACTTGCCTCTGGAGCAGTCTTTATCTGAGCCCGGTAATAAAAGCCATCGGGTCCCCTTCTGGCCAGGACCCACGTGCCAGCAGCATCTCCAAGTCTCCCCAGCCCGCCAGGCCCCTGCGGTGCCGGGTCAGCAGTGGGGAGACGTGGTTGATAGGATGCACATCTGGGGAGAAGCAAACGGAATTAGGGAGTAGGGAAGGCCAAACCCTAAAAACATCAAGAAAGACGCTTCACAGGCAGGTCTGCGAATGACATATAAAGCTACGTGCAACAGAAATCCACACCAAGAGTGCCCATCGAGGACTTCCAGGGCGATAAACGGTGAGCCTGGGCAGAAGGAGAGGACAGTGAAGGGAACCATTGTTCGAGTTCTGGGAATGGCTTCAGGGTAATCAAAGTATCGTTAACCTTGGTATGTTCAATGCTGGTTCTGAGATTAGACTGCAGACCAGGAAAAGGGTACCAGGAAGGCACAAACCAAGGGGGTGTGTGGGATTCCAGGATGAGGCGGGGAAGCTTGGACAGAAATGACAAAGGAGCAAATGTGTAAGATGGCTTGGCGCTGTGGGTCAGAGGGAGGCAGGAGTGATTGGGCAGGGGAAGCACAGGGGAGCCGACTAAGGGGCTGCGGGGACAGAAAAAAGGAGAAGCTAGTTCTGGGAATTTTGTGGTCACAGCCGGGGGGTGGGGTAGGGCTGAGGAGATGATTGTGGAGTCAGGGTTTGGGTTTCTGCAGAAACTGTTTACTTTGGTGGGTGAGCCTGGATGCAGGGATGCTTAACGCTGGCTTTGGATGAGATGGCCCACCCAGGAGAAGCAAGAAAGGGGCTGTTAAGAGTGTAAGCTGGCCTGGCCGTAACCTGAGCAGACTGGATTGAGTAGAATGGGCATGGATCCCTGGGACTTTAACAGCTGGTATGTGCTTGTAGGCTGAGGTGCCTTTCCCCCTTTTAGGCACCTGACTGAGGATACTATTCAGGAAAAGCCAGGAAAACGGAGGGAACCCGAGGAGGGGCCTGGAGACTTCAGCTTAGCTATTGGTGACAGAAACTCTAATTTCTCACGAGGTACTAGAGCAAGTCCATGGTGGATGATAAAATGGTCTAGAGCCCAGCCTGCATGGCTCAGTGGTTGAGTGTCGACCTAGGAATGAGGAGGTCATGGTTTGATTCCTGGTCAGGGCACATGCCTGGGTTTGATCTCCAGTGTGGGGTGTGCAGAAAATAGCCCATCAATGCTTCTCTCTCTCTCTTTCTCTTTCATCCTTTCTTCTCTGAAATCAATTTAAAAATTACATATTTAAAAAATACCTTAAAAAAATGGTCTCAAAACTTTGTAACTGGAGATGCCTGACAGCCTTCTCTCCCACATGCCAACTCTGATACCTGCCACTCCTCTACAAGGTGGGACAAAAGCCAGGTCAGCCCTTGCAGTCACCGGGGGGAGCACAGTTTAGACTGGGGGTCATGTAATACCTTAAGCAAGTCACAGCCCACGCAGTGAAGAGCCCTTCAGCCTTCCCAGGAAGCGAGCTCTCTCCCTCACGGTTCACTATCTAGAGCCGCAGGACAGAGAAGAAAAAGGAAGGTGCACCCCACTTCCTCAGTACCTGGTGAGAGGGCTGTGCCAGATGAGCCACGGTGCTTGGAGGGCAAAGGGGCAGCTGAAGGACAGGTTCCAGGGAGGAGCAGCGCCGGCCCAGGCGGGGGCCTCCAGAGCGGTGGCCACACTGCAGTATTTGGGGAAAGGCCCCCCAGGCTCTGCGGAGGATTCCATGGCCTTCGGAGACACCACCTAGAACAAGCGCTACGGTTGTCTGAGTGGCAGCCCCACAGTCCAGCAGAGGACACAGGCTGGGGCCAGGTTAGCGGTTAGTGGTCAGGGGCCAGTGGCCTCTCTGTGGCCCCACTTGCTCCCACCGACACTCAGTATCCTCGGGAACCTCAGTTCAGGAGAAGCCAGCTTTAAACCCTTCACAGCCTGTGGCCTGTGTGCTCGCCTCACCTGTGTGCTTATTAATGCTCAGGGATAGTACATGGACAGCACCTAGCCATATATGTAGCTCAATGCATATGTTAGTTTTTCCTCCCCCTCTTCCCAAAGTATAAGGACCTCTGTGTAAGTGTAAGGCCATACTTCGCTTCATAAATCCTAACGCTGATGACAAACTGACCCCCAGCCCAAGCCAGACTCCCCTCCTGACCCAGTCACCTGTGGAACCAACTCAGCCCCAGACCCGCTGAGATCCCAGGGCTGTGGCCTCCCTACCTGCTCAGAGGCAGCAGCAGTGACTCAGGGTCCACGATTGCGCTGCCCTTGCCCAGCACAGCCCGTGAGGGTCTGCCCTGCTCCAGCCCACAGGTCTGGACCCACAGGAAGACTTACCCACAGCCCAGCCTCCGCCACCTCAGCCTTGGCCCCTTTTGACAGTTGGACTCAGGCCTCAGCCCAACCGACTCCGGGTTGCCAAGCAGGTTGCCATGGGTGTGAGCCAGGGGAACACTGTGGGCTGAGTGTACTGGGCATGTGCAGAGGAGCGACAAAGGGCCTTGGAAGGCAGGTGCAGGGAGAAGGGGGAGGTGGGGTGTTATTCTCCATCTTTCTCTTTGAAGAGCGGGTATGGAGGATATTGGGAGAGAAAGGTCATTGTAGCTTCAATTCCCAAAAGCTGAGGCTTGCCCACTGCCCAGAAGAACCCGCCATATTGGGAAGCCTTCAGGGATCCTAGGGGAGCCCTGCAAGGGAGGGAGCCGACCCTCAGACTCAGGATTATTGATCTGGCTCCATCCTGAGACAGCAGGAGGCTGGGTGCGGGAGCCACTGGCTGGACTAGGGACTCTCACATAGAATTTGTCCATAGTTTTAAACAAGGTAATAAAGGTATGGGCATGTCTGTCTGTAACAGACAGGACTCTGTGAGAAGCAGAGGTGAGGTGACCACTTGGGGTGGTACGAGAGGACAGTGGGGACCAAAGAAACAGAATTCTAGCTTCTGCTCTCGTGAACATCCGTGGGAGAGGCTGGTATTTGGAGACACCTGACAGTCAGTCAGTCCTTAGGCACCGGTTGTGTGCCCTGCAGTGTTCAGTGGAGAATATCAAAACAGCATGGAGAGACATTCGTGGGGGTCTCTCCCACGTTACTATTCCTGTGTTCTACCAGTTCCTGTCTCTATTTGAGGATCCATGGGGTTAGTAGGCTGAAAGTACCCCCAGCTCCACCTGTCAATCAGCACATCCCGTCGCCCTGGCTGCAGGGACTGGCTAGGTGTAGATATTCTGAAGGCAAACTCCAAGATAAAAGGGCGCTCCGGACTTTTGCTGGGAATACCCTGGGTTATAGACTCTCTTTCCTACTGTAAGTAATAAGGAAGTGTGTGGTTCTGGGAGCTCCTGACAGCCTTTCTGGGGCATTGAAACTTCCCAGAGGAACACAAGAAATAGACCTAAGAAAGACAGGTGGTTGGTGACTGTTGAGCCTGGCCTTAGGGCAGCCTTAGGAGAAGCTTCAGTTACATGAGCCTTTATCATTGTACCAAGTCTGGATTGGATTTTTTTTTTCTTCCTTACAGCCAAAAGCATCTTACCCGATGACTGCTCTCACAGAGCGGAACTTAAGAGAATGACTGGTACCCAGGACTACACACCTAAAGGCTGAGGTCTTTGCTGCACAAAGTTAAGAGTCCAAGAGTCTCTGGCAGTGAGAAAGGATTCCTAAATAAGACAGGTAGGATTTCCATAGGGGACTATTCCAATTTAGGTAGGAAGCAAGAGCTAACAGAGAAGGATGCACTTGCAAAACTATCTCTCTCTTTGGAGTAGGAATGGGTTTCATGGGAAAAATCAAGGTGTGTGGATATTTGGGAGGGGGCCAGATTTGTGGGAGCTTTGAACACCAAGCAGATAAACTTAAAAAACAAACAAACAAAAAAATGTGGTAGTCAACAGGCCATCGTCCTGGGGTTTGAGCAATGTAATGCTTTAAGGAAGAACAACAGAGTGAGGATGGAGCCAGTTGAGAACAGAGCCAGGGAGGCTGGGGAGGAGACTGTTAACAGTTACCCTGACAGGTAACAGGGTAGGAATAGGAAAATAGCAACACCGAGTATTTCCTGACAACACCTGTCTGACTTGAGGCTCTTCGCTGGGTGCCAAGAGTTCAGGATAAGACGGGTCCCTATCTTCAAGGAGCTTACAGTCTACTGAAGAAGAGAGGTGTGTAATGGCATGTGAGGATAGCAGGAGAGAAACTGCACAGAAATGTGTATTCAAAACAAAGCCGCAAGTAATGGCTGGGGTGGGAAGACAGCATAGAGAATCACACTGGAGATGAGTGTGACAGTGTATATTGGAAGTTCTGACTGAGCCTGGTGACAGATGGGACCTGGGAGCAGGAAGAGCTGAGCCTAGTCATGGGAAGAGGAAGAGATATTCTGAAGACAAACTCCAAGATATGGGGCAGCGACTGTCCTTCCCAGGGGTGAAGGCAGCTGCAGGTTTTTTGGCTTAAAGAACCTGGGGAATGGAGATGCTATGGACAAAACAAGAGGAGGATTAGTAATAATGACACTAATAATAAAGGTTATAAACACTTACTACGTGCCAGGCACTGCTAACCTGTTAATCCTCATAGTAAACATATTGGGTAGTTGCTAATTTTTTTTAATTCTCTTTCTGTGGATGAAGAGCTGAGACATGGAGAGGAAGTAGCAGAGTCACAGTTTAAATGGAAGCAATTTGATTCCAGAGCTTGACCTCTTACCCTCCACACTAGCTGCCTAAGGAAGTCTTCTCTATGCAGGAAAAAGACAACTCTGAAATAACTTGAAATGACAACAAGATTTTGTTAACTACTTTTGCCACAGATCTGAGACACTTTCTTATCATGAAACGGGTAAGGCATAGATTTATTGTCAACGCCAAATCATAAAAAACACCAAACTTTGACAAATCAAGGGAATTCGTTGTGTTTGCTTAGCACGAGGGTTAGCAAAGTGCATTACTAGTACTCAGGAACCATTCCTCACACAGTGCTTTTAAGAGTTTCTCACGGCTGGGACTCTTGCGGAAAGTGTGAGAAGGGCAAGGTGAGAGGTATAGAGAATCCAGGGACTCCTGCTCCCCAAAAGTGCTTAAGAAACATCTTCTCAATCTACAGAAAATAATGTTTCGTACACCTGAAACCCAGGTAAGAACTATCCAGCACAAGTTAATCCAAGCTATTATCTGCCCTACCCAGAAATTACTACTGCATGATACTATGAAACCCCATTTTGTGATATTATTTGTTTCTATTTAGAACCACTGAGTCAAATGATTCTAAAAATGGGGTCCGTGTGGCAGCTGGCAGTTGCTATGATGGCGGAACCTTTCCCAGAGCTGTTCTCGGTCTCGGCCTTGTCAGGGTGCAGAAGAGACTGCAGGTAATGAATATACTTGATCGCGGCTCTGAGAGTTTCCACTTTGCTGAGTCGCTTCTCCAGGTACTCCTCTGGCAGGTGATGTCGGAGCTGAGCATAGCCTTCGTTGACACATTTCACACGCTGCCTTTCCCGTTCATTCCTTTTCCGGATAAAGGAGGGCCCGTAGGAGTAGTCGCACCTCCTGTAATTTGGATAAGGCATTGGGAAGAAGGGGCAGGGCTCACTGTAATTTTCCAGGACCAGTGAATCACTGGAAAAGGGCAGCAACGGCAGGTCTTCCAAGTAAGGGGATGGCACAGGGGCCTCGGGGTACAAGTGGAAAGTGACCATGGGGTCCAGATAGAAGGACCTGCTCAGCGACAAGTGGGCAGAATCAGAGAAGACAGGCACTTTTTCTGGCAGATTAGAGTAGCTTCTATTGTCCATTATTTCTGTTAGCCTGGAAACATAACCAAGTTTATAAATTTGGAAAAAATAACATCAATTCCCTCAGAGATCAATATTTTAAAGACTTGTCAGCTTTGATACACTAGTATAGTTTTTGAGCTCATTCTGAAAACTAGATGGGTTTACAATATTCTGTGGGTAATAAGAGGGAGGATTTTTTAAAAATATTCTTTTGTTGATCTCAGAGAGGGAGAGTTAGAAATATCAATGATGAGAAACACTGATTGGCTGCCTTTTGCACGCCCCACACTGGGGATCCAGCCCCTGGCCGGAATTGAACCCGGGATCCTTCAGTCCGCAGGTCGATGCTCTATCTACCAAGACAAACCAGCTAAAGCAAGAGGGACGATTTTTGATGCTGCACAGAAACAGCATGAAATAATACTGACTCACCATGTGAGAAAATTATTGCCTTTCAATTCTCTTCCGGTTCAATGATTACATAGATACAGTGTTAGTCTGGTGATAGTGTCTCCTACACTCCCGGGCGGCTTTCTAATCCTCCTCAGATGGAAGCCTTCAACAAGCAGTACCAACTAGCTAGACCCTAATAATATTTAACTCTTCATGTCTATTTATTGGTGAATTATACTGATTTCACATTTAGAGTATGATACAAATTTTAAAAATAAAATCTACTTGAGTAAAAAATGTGAATTGGTTTGAAGAAAAATAGCAATTACCCGTACAGGTGGAACACAGATAATGAAGACTGTGAAGGTGTATGCGAATAACTGACATTTGGGAAACACTGAAATACCACAATATTTAAAAAACATTTTGGAGAAATTACAAACTAGTTAATGATCATGCCACCTCCCAGCATAGCCTTTCTAAGTAATACTTGATGTGCTAGAGGCAAATCTGAAAATAAAAAAGGAATCATTTACTCTTAAAAATTCACTGGAATGCCCTGGCCAGGTGGCTCAGTTAGTTGGAGTATTGTTCTGTACACCAATAGGTTTCAGGTTTAATTCTGGGTCTGGGCACATACCTAGGTTGTGGGTTTGATCCCTCGTTGGGGCAAGTACAGAAATGTTTCTCTCTCACATCTCTCTCTCAAATCAATAAAAACATATTCTCAGCCCTAATGCTCATGGGCAGGATTAGGTAACATTGTCACTTGTTGCCCTACCTGAGGGAAGCAAAATCTCTGCAGGCTGCGCTATGTAATGAGTGAAGCAGCCTCTAAGCACCAGAATTCAAGTGTGAAAAAATGTATTACAGTTCCCGTGAAAAAGCCTAGCCTATCTAGTATGGCTACTGAAGAACAAATGACTATGGAAACAGAAAGGACAACGGGGTGAGGCTCAGGGTTAAGGAGGATTATAATAAATCATGTTGAGAAAGACTGGAAAAGGGGTAAATGCCAGGAAAAACTATTCCTAAGAGGGGGGTAGGAAAGGAGGAATGATGTAAGTGTGATAGGCCCAATGAAGAAAATCAAAACAGAGAAACAGGAAGTGAAAGATTCCTAATCACTGACCAAATGACCTGAAATAACTAACATAAAACAAAAATCTCTGGGAGATTCAAAACTAGCCAACATTGTGTCAAAAAGAAAAAGTGGCTGAGAAAAAAACAGTTAGGAAATTCCCAAGACAGATAGAGAGATAGAGAGAAGATAAAGAACAAGTATGGCAGAAGCTACAAAATGATGGCACAAAGAGGATGGAGCCCGCATTTTTACATTTCTGAAGACAGCAGAGCCTTGTTTCTGCCTATGGCTGACAAGCCAGAAGCGACACAACAGGATACCAAACATAAGGCAGATGCCATCAAAGCCAAGCACACACACTTTTTGAGAATGGTTTTACTCTGACAGATCATCTAATACTATTGTAAACCTTGACTCAAATGAAATCTGAATAATCTGCATATGCTACAAGTAATTAAAAATGTGTGAGCTTTAACAAGATTTTGCTTTATCCTAGGAAATAGAGCCTTGTGTCTGGACACACACCCATGAGAAGCTTTTCTATTGAGCATTTCCAAAATGGGGAATGTATACCAAAAGCTCACTACTCAATGTAGTAGCATTTAAATATGATCACCTTTCATTCAAAGAAGAACATTTAACCACAACACAACAGAGTGATAGAATGCAAATGCAGTAATGAAGGTGATCAAGGAAGTCTGGACATGTTTGTAGAAAATGAGGGCAGTTTTTAAAAGAAAGCAACACAGACTATTAGTGCTGGGGTCTGGCAGTTCCAGATTCATGCACAGCTAACAAATTCACCTATCGTGGAAAAGTCTCAGGTTTCTGTCCTAGAGCTCTTCTGGGAAATAAATGCGGTCTTAATGATAACATTCTAAATAGTTTTTGGATGCTCTGCTGAGCATAAAAGCTTCAACTTTCAGAGACATTAAAAATAGCTAGCATGTGAAAAACAAAGCTACAACTACACCTATAATTGAATTATGGAAAGTCAGAGATGGAGGAACCTTAGAAATCCTTTTACCCAAACCCTCGTGGGATGTAACTTGGCTAAGGTTGCAGAGCTAGTTGCAAAGCAGGGATCAAAACCTAGGTCTCTTGACTTCCAATCCGAAACCCTTCCCACTACTCCAGATGAATTAATCACCAGCAAAATCTGAATCTTTTAACAAATAGGCATAATTGATAGTTTAAGAGAATGGAATAACCAGGTAGCTGACAAAATTCATCATTTACCAACAGTACCTAGGGATTTTCTGATAAATCATATTCTTATTCTCCCCCATGGGAGAAGAGTCTCTTACCTGAGTATTGTCACCACTGTGCTGTATTTTGGATTCGGTCAGATTTAACCTGATTTATAGGTGATCATTTAGTAACAATATGCAAAGTAGCTTACAGTTAAACAGAACTGCTCAGTTCTGGTTTAGCTGTGTTTTTTCTTCTTCTACCTAACATGTAGATATGACAACACATAACAATATCAAGTAGAAAGGTTTACTTATGAAATTGGACTCCTGTAACAAAATCTTTTGTAAAAAAAATGCTCCCCCATTCATCTGGGTTATATTATTTTATATCAGAATTATCTTTAAATAATAGCTTCATAATGTGCAATATGGGTCAATATTCTTTAAATAGAAATTAAGGCCATACCAGGATGATCCATGTCAACCAAGTTTATTAAAATATCTATTAAATGTGTTTGCTTCTTAATAGACTGTATTTTTTTAGAGCAATTTTGGATGCACAGCAAAACTGAGCAGAATGTAGAGTTCCTATATAGCTCCTGCCACTATACACACAAATTCTTCCCCACTAGCAACATCCCACCCAAATATATGTTATAATTAATGAACCAATATTGACACATCATGAGTTTTGACAAATGTACAATGTCAAGTACAGAATAGTTTTACTGCTCTACAAAGCCTCTGTGCTCCACCTATTCATCCCTCCCTTTCCCCAATACCTGACAACCACTAATTTTTTTTACTGCCTCCATACATAGTTTTGCCTTTTCCAGAATGTCATATACTATGTAGCCTTTTCAGACTGGCTTCTTTATTTAGTAATATGCATTTAAGGTTTCTTTATGTATTTTTAATTTGGCTTGATAATTTCTTTTTGGCACTGAATATTCCACTGTCTGGATATAGTCTATTTTATTTATCCATTCACCTACTGAAGAACATCTTGGTTGCTTTTAAGTTATGACAATTTTAAATAAAGCTGCTATAAAAGTTTATGTGCAGGTTTTCGTGTGTCTATAAGATTTCAACTAATTTAGGTAAATACCAAGAATTGTGATTATTGGTTTTTACAGTAAGGATATGTTATGCAGTTTTGTAAGAAACTGTTAAACTGTTTTCCAAAGAGGCCATACCATTTTGCATTTTTATCAGCAATGTGAGTTCCTGTTGCTCCATATCCTTATCAGCATTTGGTGTTGTCAGTATCCTGGATTTTGGTCATTCTAAAAGGTCATTTTAATATATCTATTAGAATATATGAAGTGGAGCATTTCTTCATATGTTGATTTGCCATCTATGTATCTTCTTTGGTAAGGTGTCTGTTCAGGTCTTTGGCCTTTTGTTAATCAGGTTGTCTTCTTGTTGAGTTTTAAGAGTTCTTTGTATATTAACAGTACTTTATCAGATATGTCTTTTGCAAACATTTTCTCCTAGTCTGTGGCTTGTCTTCTTCTTCTCTTGACAATGTCTTTCAGAACAGAAGTTTTTAATTTTAACGAAGTCCAGCTTGTCAATTATTTCTTTCATGATTTGTGCTTTTGGTGTTGTATCTAAAAAGTCGTTGCCAAACCAACAGTAATCTAGATTTTCTCCTATTATCTTCTAGGCATTTATTGTTTTGTGTTTTACATTTAGGTCTGTAGTCCATTTTGAGTTTATATTTTGAAGGGTATAAGGTCTGTGTCTAGCTTTCCATCCCCCTCCATTGTATTGCCTTTGTTTCTTTGTCAAACATCAGTTGACTGTATTTGTATGGGTCTATTAGGCTCTCTATTGTGTTCTATTAATCTATTCTGTCAGTCCTATACTGACACTGAGTTGATTGCTGTAACTTTATAAGTCTTCATATCGGATATTGTCACTTCTCTGTATTTTTACGTTAATATTGCGTTGGCTTTTCTGGTTTGTTGGCTTGATATAAACTTTAGGGTCAGTTTGTTGAAATACAGAAAATAACTTGCTGAGATTTTCAATGGGATGGTATTGAATCTACAGATCAAGTTGAGAAAAACTGACATTTTGACAGTATTGAGTCTTCCTATTCATGGACATTGAATATCTGTTTATTTAGTCCTTCTTTGATTTTCTTCCATTAGTTTTGTAGTTTTCCTCACTTGTATATATTTTGTTAGATTTATACTACTTCATCGTGGGGGCTGGTATTGGTAAATTGTATTGTTTTTCATTTCTTTTGTTCACTGCTAGAATATAGGAAGGCAATTACCTTCTGTATATTAACTTTCTATCTGCAACTTTGCTATAAGCATTCTTTTTAAAAGGTTTGTTTTGTGACTTTTTATTTTCTACAGATGGTCATTTCATCTAAAACAGATCATTTTATTTCTTCCTTCCCAATCTGTATACCTCTTCTTGTCTTACTGCATTAGCTAGGATTTGCAGTATAATGCCAAAAAGCAGTGGTGAGGACACCTTGCCATGTTCCTCATCTTAGCAGGAACACTTGCACTTTTTACCGTTAAGTATGTTAGCTGTGGGTTTTTGTAGCTATTTTTTTTATCTAGTTGAGGATGTTCTCTTCTATTCTTAGTTTACTGAGGTGTTTTGTTTTTTTAATGAATGTTGAAGTTTGCCAAATGCTTTTTTTTGCACCTATTGATAGGATCATTTAACTTTTCTTCTCTAGCCTGTTGATGTGATAGGTTTTATTAGCTAATCTTCGAATATTCAACCAGTCTTGAATCCCGGGCATAAATTTCACTTGGTTGTAGTTGAAATTACATATTTTGATATTAACAATAAAATCAATAATTTAGGT
>PVJN01050207.1:0-14932 GCA_004026805.1 Lasiurus borealis
TGGATAAACTTGAAAAATCAAAATGATCAAGTATTGAATTTTTAAGAAAACTAAACTGTTATTCTCTTAAATACACATTTAAATTACCTCCTGTTGTCTTCTGTGGAAAATTATACTTAGGAGGCAACACCTGCCTTCTGCCCATTCCATGAGATCTTGAAAGCAAGCAGTCTACATACATGTCCCAGAAGTCCTGAGCGATGCTTAAGAAGACATTGTAATAGCGAGGCCGCTGAAACTTTTGCAAGAACAACATGAAATTCCAGAAAGCATCCACATTGTACTCTATCTTGAGTTCCCTGAAATCTATCAAAGTCAAAGAGCAAGCATTCCAGCACTGGAGATCAATGTCTTCCGTGATCCCCGGGCTGGCACTGGCAAGCACTCCCTTTTGAAATTCAAAATCGGCATTGATCAGATTGATCAGCACCATGCATCCCAATGGTAGGCAGAACCATCTTCTTGTGGCAAAGTCCATAGTCTGTACAGAAAAGAGAGAAAGAGAGAAGATATATTGCTAACTTAAAAATAAAATTATCAAATCAATGATCTCTTTAAATCTTAAAAAAAAAATTCTAAATAATACATTCGTTTTTGATCCAGCTAAATTGGCTTCCTATGTACTTGGTTTTCTTCTAAGTTGCCGATCCACAGACCAGCCTTAAAAGGATATTTACAATTACAACTTGTTTACCGACATTCTAATAAACAGTCTTCAGGAGCCGCTGAAACCCAACACAAGTTTGTGAAGATGCCAAAGATACATTTTACTATTAGAGCTGGAAGAAACCTTTAAAAGCATGTGCTCTAACCTTCTCCCTTTACATTCTCAGTGATACGGCTCTGGAAGGGCTGAGGTCTCCTGTCTCCCTAGCCCAGACTCTGACCACAGCACATTTCAGCGAAGTGGATCTAAATGCAGCCTATTTCAGGTGTAACCATGAGGAAAAAGTTTACCCAAATGGTGAAGGACACTCAAGCAAGCACTGTTTTAAGTTTCAAAGTTACTGATATTGAAATGTCCTTTCCTTTTTTTACTCATTGGAAAATATTTGTTATGCCTGGAGGGTCCGGTGGGTCCCTGGCTTCTTCCCAGGTGGTTCAGGAGCTGGATGGCGATTCACAGACATCCATGCAGCACGAAGACAATAAAAAGGCGATACAAGCTAAGGTGGCATGGAGCAGGGCCAACGATGCCCAGCCAAACCTCGGCTTTTTCTAACGGCTCTTGGCACCTGTTTCCCGGCCAACTGAGAGCTCAGTGAACCAGCCTAGAACACGTCGGTGGAAGTCCAGGGCGGGAACTGGCTTTGAGGTGCCAGGGAACCACCATCTCGGGCTGGCGCACTGGAGACGCCCCCTGCCCCAAGCTTGGCAGCCAGGGTGGAGGAGTGCCGCTGTGCAGACCCATCTAGAAGGCTGGACTCACCTCCTACCCCCTGTGTACCGCCGCCTGCCACCTCCCCCTGAAAAGTTAGGACGAAGAGACAAAGCACAGGAAACGAACGCGGGTTCTTAAGGTCGTTTTCACAGCGTCGGCAATGGTACAGATTCGTGACAGCGGCCACTGGATGGAGAGCTAACAGGGAGGGGCTGGGTATGAGGAGAGTACCTTTCCCCGGGGACTTTCAGGCCACGCTCCCTGGCCACGCCCTCCTCCCGGGTGGGGTCACCTGGGCGCAGCAGGGCTCCCCGCAGGAAGCGGGTACCCCTCGTCCGCGTCCCCCCGCGAGCGCGCGCGTCCTGGCGCAGTGTCCTGCGAGCGCCGCTCTTCTGCCAGGGGAACGCGTGCTGCTCCAGCCTCTGAAGGACCACAGGTCTCAGCTCTCCCGGGAGGAGCCCCAGCCCTGCAAACCCTCACCCCCTGTTCAGCTGGACGCACCCCCGCGGCCGGCGAAAGGCGGGAAACCGGTCTGGTGGCGCCCCGAGCTCACCCGCTGAACTGTCGCTCCGCACCGCGCTCCGGGCCGGCGGCGCTGGGGCTCCGACAGCTGTGCCGACAGCTGTGCCGCGGTGCTGCCGCCGCTGCGGGGTTCCGGACTCAGCCCACAGCCGGGGCCGCGCTCCTTTTCTAGGCACAGAGTGAGGGGGCGTCCCGCAGGCCCCGCCCGCACCTGGCCCACCTTCCCGGCCCCGAGATCCCGGGGGCCAGCGCCTGCGCCCGCGCTTCCGTTCCGCCTCTCAGCTCTCCGAGGTCCGCAAATCACAGAGGCAACTCACAGAGGCTCGGGGCTTCCTCCTTCTCCAATATGACTTTGTTTTCCCTTCCCCTCCTAGAAAAGAACCTGCGTGGCAGGAATCTACATAGCCAAGCTGTCCCCCCCCCCCCCCTACCCTGTTCTAGCCAGAGAAAAAGTTCCCGAAACTTGTTGAGTTGCATGAGTTCTTTATGTATTTTACTTTATTGCTTTGGGTACTAGCTCCTTATCAAAGCTAGCACTTAGAAATATCTTCTCCCATTGGGTTGGCTGTGGTTTTTCGTTCATGGTTTATTTAAGATGGTTTTAATAATAAAAAAAAATATGCTTGGCTTGGGAAACATTTGCTTAGGATAGGTTTTGTTTGGGACATAGTAATAAATTAGATGGATTAATTAACTTGACCAACTGTTAAATATAAACTTCTACATGAGTTTATCATAGCTATTTTTAAGTGTATTGTGTGTTTTTGAGTCATACCCCTGCACCTTTTTCTTTTCTTTTTTGCCACACTAAGATAACCTTCTCACTCACACCTGTTAAAATGGCTATCATCAATAAGATAAGAAGTAAGTGTTGGAGAGGATGTGGAGTCAAGGGAAACATCAGACACTGCTGGTGGGAATGCCACTATGGAAAACAGTATGGAGGTTCCTCAAAAAATTAACAGTAGGCTCCGCCGATGTGGCTCAGTGGTTGAGCGTGGACCCAGGCACCAGGAGAACAGTTGGATTCCCAGTCAGGACACAGGCCAGAGTTGCAGCTCTCTCCCCATTGGGGGTTATGCAGGAGGCAGCTGATAGATAATTCCCTTTCACAATTGATGTTTTTATCTCTCCCTCCCTCCCTCTCCCTTCTTCTCTCTGAAATCAATAAAAACATATTTTAAACAATATAGTTACCACCTGACCCAGCCATCCCTCTTCTAGGCAATTACCCCTAAAAAATTAAAAGTCAGAAAAAAGGGGCCTTGGAGACAGGTTCAGGGGGTGAACCTGGGATGCGCTGCTGCTCCCATGTCCAAGTCTCCTGGGCTTCCTTAGAGGGAAGAAGGGGGAAGGGGTGGGCTGTGCATGCTCCCCTGGAACCTTCACCTTGAGCATATTTGTGTCTCCCTTGCAGTTGGAAATCTTAGGGGAGGTCGGGGTTGGGGAGAGAAGGGGGTCTCAATAGAATAGTCATCAGTTTCCAGGAGTGCTCTTTCAGCGTCCTGGTACCTACTGATTGGTCGGGGCCAGGGCAGAGGGGGTCGTTAGTCAATGCCGCTGGTTCTGAGGTCAGCCATGGAGTCACTGGTCTGGTTTGGCTGCTTTTCTGGGCCTGGAGCTGAAATACAACTGAGGCCTAGAGGTTATCTTCAGGGAGGAAAAGGTCAAGGGGTTCTAAACTACATGAGTAGCCATATGAAAAGTCACGGCGTCCAAGCTGCATGACCAGCAATTTTCTATGGGAGGAAAGGGGTTGGGGGTCACGGGTCAGGGACAAGGTCTTGTTTTTCCAGTTTTGCCTGTTACTAGGCATCCAGTGCTTTCTGCACTGATGAGTTTCTGTATCTGGCCCATCTTCTTTGCTCTGCTCATGTCTGTCGTACTACCTATAACACTTATTTGTAAAGATATACGTACCCCTATATTCATTGCAGCACTATTCACGATAGCCAGGACATGGAAACAACCTAAGTGTCCCTCGATGGTTTTTCTATATACCATAGAAATTAGTCTCAAAAATGGTGAAATACTGTTATTTGGAACAACATGATGGATCTTAAAGATTTCCTGCTAAGTTGAGTAAGTCTGATGAAAAATGATAGCCATATGATTTTACTCACATGTGGAATATAAATCAGAAAGCACCAAACAAAACAAATTCATAGATAAGACAAATATGGTGGTTATCAGAGGGGAAGTGACTAGGCTTTGGATGGTGAGCACACTGCAATATACAGACGATGCATTACAGACTTGTATACCTAAAACTTGTATAATGGTACTAACCAATGTTACCCCAATAAAGATAATTAAAAAAAAAATGCTATTGAGCTGAAACCAGTTTGGCTCAATGGATAGAGTGTCAGCCTGTGGACTGAAAGGTCCCAGGTTCGATTCCAGTCAAGGGCTTGTACCTTGGTTGTGGGCACATACCCAGTAGGGGCGTGCAAGAGGCAGCTGATCGATGACTCTCATCGATGTTTCTAACTATCCCTCTCCCTTCCTCTCTGTAAAAAATCAATAAAATATATAAAAAATAAAAAATATAATGGCTGAGGAAATAAACCAGAATACTTTTTTAAAAAATGTGATTGATACATTCAATGGAATGCTTTTTAAAAAATCATCTTCATCAGAAGCAATTTAGTCATCACTATCCTATCGTGACCATCCTGTTCCCAGTATGTTCCTATTGTCCCTCGACTTCATCTCTGAGTTCTATCAGGGAGCATTCTCCCTTTCTCCCCCTCACTTTTAACCCGAGCCCATTTCAGAGTCCCTTCCACTTAATTTAGCCTGACTTCTGCAATTAGGTGTTCATTTTCACTACATTACTGCGCACTTACTTGTATTTGTCATCTACTACATACGTTCTCTTTTTTCCATGAGAACCTGTGATCTTCCCTATGAATTTTTAAAAATACTATCTTTAATTCATTTTTGTTTCATGACTGACGTACAATACAATGGGCACTCAAGATTTTTAGCTGATTTCTACTTTATATTCATGACAATTCTCTTCACTTAGGAAGTTTGATCAGCTTTCCACAAAACACACCCATGATTTCCTGGGTTAGTCAGGCAGTGGGCTACTCATTTGTCCCCATGCTTCCAGCATGGTTCTGCAGGAAACTCTGCCCTCACCACACCACATGCATTCAGAAGAGTCCTCCACACAGAGCGGGGCATGCTGACTGACTAATAAATCCTGACTATCTACAGAAGAAAAAATGTTCAGTTCGTTGAGTTTCTGACTCATTATAATGAAAGACCTTCATTTAAAACATCTACGGTTGCAATTGCCTCTAGTAAATCTTAATAAGAATGTATTAATCAAAGTGTGATTCAATGACCTTGGGGAGTGAGGGGTGGGGGCGGAGAGCAGGAAACTGCGAGGAAACAAATGAGTACCCTTCAGAGAAAACAAGAAGTCCTTGGCTGCTAACTAATTGAAGGGAAAGACGGCATTATTTTTATTATCATTTTTCAGGAGCACAGGAGACAATGATAAACAAAACACTGTCTCTGCGATAGGAGAAAGAGAAACATTCAGGAGAGAAGCTGAAAAAAAAAAAAAAAGGCATTCCATTCCATTCCTTACTCCTGCCCAAAAGGACCATGGGTATAAAATATTTTGTTATCACTTTTTAAGAAATATGAGAAATAAAAGTTTGTCTTAGGTTTAGTTTATCCTTATCTTGAGTTCAGCTAAAACATAGAAAGTGCATAAACATCATTGTTCTAGGATCTTCATTATACTGTTTGCATTTTTAGTGGCTATTTATTTGTTTATTTATTGTTGACAGTATTGAAGACATCCCCTTTTTTACCCCCCCCTTTACCTCTCTCCACCCAGTTCTCACCCACCCACCCCCCCAGGCCTTCCCCACAGTCTTGTCAGTGTCCATAAGTTATGCATATATATGTCCTTTGATTAATAATTCCCAGTTCCCCTCCAGCCACCTTATTCTGTTCCACACATCCATGCCTCTGGACCTGTTTGTTCATCAGTTTATTTTGTTCATTAGACTCCACGTATGAGTGGGATCATGTGATATTTGTCTTTTTTCTGTTATTTCTCTTAGCATAATAATCTCCAGTTCCACCCATGTTGTCTCAAAAGGTAAGCACTCCTTGTTTTTTACAGCTGCATAGTATTCCGTTGCGTAAATGTAGTATGGCTTTTTTTATCTGCTTATCTACAAGAGGGCACGTGGGCTGTTTCCAGATATTAGTTATTTTAAATAATGCTGCTATGAACATAATGGTGTATATATCCTTTCTGATTGGTGTTTTGAGATTCTTAGAATATATTCCCAGAAGTGGGGTTGCTGAATCAAATGACAGTTCCATTGTAAAAAATAATGAAATGTTTTTTTCTTTTGTTAATCCAAGTATATATTTTTCCATGGGTTTTTGGAGAGCATTGAAAGAGAGGGAGGAAAGAGAAGAGGAGAGAGAGAGAGAGAGAGAGAGAGAGAGAGAGAGAGAGAGAGAGAGAGAAAGAGAGAGAAAGAGAGAGAGAGAGAGAAACACTGATGTGAGAGAGGCACAACAGCGGGAAGATTAAATCTGCAACCCAGGTACCTGCTGTTGACCTGGAATTGAACCCAGTGACCCTTTGGTGCCCAGGCTAACACTCTAATCACTAAGCCACAATGGCCAGGGCCCATTTTAATCGTTTTGAGGAAACTCCATATTGTTTACCACAGTGACTGCACCAATCTGCATTGTACGATGGTGCCCTTTTCTCCATATTGTAGTCAGCATTTGTTTGCTGATTTATTGATAGTAGCCATTTTGACAGGTGTGAGGTAATACCTCATTATTGTTTTAATTTGCATCTCTCTGATAATCAGTGACATTGAGCATTTTTTCTTATCTATTGGCCATCTGTATGACCTCTTTGTAGAAGTATCTATTCAGGTCCTTTGCCCATTTCTAAATTGGATTGTTTGTCTTCCTGGTGTTGAGTTGTATGAGTTCTTTGTTTATTTTAGAAATTAACTCCTTGTCAGATGTATCATTAGCAAATATGTTCTCCCATACAATGGGTTTCCTTTTCATTTTGTTGGTGGTTTCTTTTACTATGCCAAAACTTTTTAGTTTGATGTAGTCCCATCTGTTTATTTTTTCCTTTGTTTCTCTTTCCCTAGCAGATGTATCAGTGAAGATACTGCTACATAAGATACCTGAAATTTTACTGCCTACGTTTTATTCTGAGATTTTATGGTTTTGCTACTTACATTTAAATCTTTTATTCATTTTGAGTTTATTCTTGTGTATGGTATAAGTTGGTGGTCATTTCATTATTTTGCATGTACCTGTCCAATTTGACCAACTCTACTTATTGAAAAGACTGTCTTTACTCCATTGTATGCTCTTGCTTCCTTTGTCAAATATTAATTGACCATAAAGGTGTGGGTCAACATCTGAGGTCTCGGTTCTGTTCCATTGGTCTACATGCCTGTTCTTATTCCAGTACAGGCTGTTTTTCTTACAATGGAATTGTAGTATAGTTTCAATGGTATTGTGATCCCTCAAACTTTGTTCTCCTTTCCCAAGATTACTGAAGCTATTCAGGGTTTTTCTTTTGCTTCTATATAAATTTCTGGAATATTTATTCTAGATCTGTGAAATATGCCACTGATATTTTAATAGGGATTGCATTGAATCTGCTTTGGGTAGTATGGACATTTTAATTATGTCAATTCTTCAATCTATGAGCACTATATATGCTTCCACTTGTTTGTATCTTTCTCTATTTTCTTTTTCAATGTCCTAGATTTTTCCAAGTATGTGTCTTTTAGCTGCTTGGTTAAATTTATTCCAGGTATCTTATTTTATTTTTTGTTGTTGCAATGGTATTTGGGTTGTTTTTTTTTTAAGTTTCTCTTTCTGAGTTCATTATTGGTGTATAAAAGTGCCATGGATTTCTGGATGTTTATTATATCCTGCTACTTTGCCAAATTCAGTTATTAAATCTAGCAGTGTTTTGATGGAGTCTTTAGGGTTTTCTATTGTACAATGTCCATGTCATCTGTGAATAATGAGAGTTTTACTTCCTCCTTTACAATTTGGATGCCTTTGAATTTTTTTTTCTTGTCTGATCACTGTGATTAGGACTTCCAATACTACCTATGTATATAAAAGCCTAAGAGACCATTATGACAGGTTGACTGAACCACCAGTCGACCAGTCAGTATGACTGGCACTGACCACAAGGAGGCAGATACTCAATGCAGGAGCTGCCCTCTGGTGGTCAGTGGACTCCCACAGCCAACCTCTCCTGATTGGCTCAGATCGCTGGCAGGCCAAAGGACACCACCTGTGCACAAATTCGTGAACTAGGCCTCTAGTGTTGAATAAGAGTGGTGAAAGCAGACATCTCTATCTTGTTCCTGTTCTTATGGAAAAGGGTTTTTGTTTTGGACTGTTGAGTATGATGTTGGCTATAAGTTTGTCATATATGGCCTTTATGATGTTGAGAGGAAGGCCACCTGCAGAAAAAGTTGTGTGTACTTTTTAAATGTCTTGCTATAAATTCTAACTGGCTAAGGAATTGGAAAGATAAAGGAAGAGATTTTGTGGGAGCTAGAGAAGCTGTGGGTTGGGTACTGCTCCATGTAAACAGTGTGAACAAGGTGAGCCAGAATGTCAGTAAGCACACACACACTCACACACACACACACACCACAGAAACATACTTGCACTCATGCATGTGATGAGGCAAAATAATTCAATAAACTCAACTTTCTGATTCCAATCATCCAAAAAATCCATGTAAAATTCTTAGATATTATGACCAGCACGAACATAGCAGGGTTATTAAAATAAACTTGGACTACTACTATTAGAAAAATGTGGGCTGGATAGGTCATAGTTTTGTCTCAGTGACAATTTCTATGTGCCTAAATAAAAAAATGGGTTAAGATTATTCAATTGTATGTACTATCTAATTCTACTACAATCTTTTATATCTAGCCTCACAGTAATCCTATCTAATAAGAGTAATATGCAAATTGAATGTACCTTTGCTACATCCACAAGCCACTCCCACAAGCCAATCAGAAGTGAGTATGCAAATTAACCCAACCAAGATGGCTACGGCCATGGAGTGAGCAGGAGGCTTGGATTTCCCTGGCAATGGAGGAAGCCAAGCTTCCTGCATATCCTGGCCAGCCCAGGCCTCTGCTCAAGGCTATAAAGTTTCAATTATAGAAGATAAATAAATCTCAGATATCAAGGCCTCTGCTTGGGTCACCAAGGGGCATAGCCAGCCTGCAAACCACCACAGGCCCCTCACCCAGGCTGCCCCAAACACCAAGGAAACCGCCACTCTGATCCAGGACACCCCTCAGGGCAAACCTGTGCAGCAGGCCTCTATCCTATCTAATAAAAGAATAATATGCAAATTGAATGTCACTTCAGCACACAAGATGGCTGTCCTCATGTGGACACAAGATGACTGCCACAAGATGGCCAGCAGGGGAGGGACCAGGTGTGCAAGGGAGGACAGCTGTGAGCAATCAGGCCAGCAAGAGAGAGCAGTTGGGAGAGACCAGGCCTGCAAGAGAGGGCAATTGGGGATGATCAAGCCTGCAGGGGAGGGCAGTGAGGGGTAACCAGGCTGGTAGAGGAGGAAAGTTGGGGTCAACCAGTCCTACAGGGAAGGCAGTTGGGGGAGACCAGACCTGCAGAGGTAGTTAAGGATGACCAGGGCTGCAGGAGAGGGCAGTTATGGGTGACCAGGCTGGCAGGGGAGCAGTTAGGCATCAACCAGGCTGGCAGGGGAGTGGTTAGGGGGTGATCAGGCTGGCAGGCAGAAGCGGTTAGGGGCAATCAGGAAGGCAGGCAGGCGAGCAGTTGGGAGCCAGCAGTCCTGGATTGTGAGAGGGATGTCCAACTGCCTGTTTAGGCCTGATCCCGGTAGGGCTTAAAGGTACAGTCAGACATCCCTGAGGAATCCTAGATTGGAGAGAGTGCAGGCTGTGCTGAGTGACACCACCTCCCATGCACAAATTTTGTGCACCAGGCCTCTAGTATTTTATAAAAAAATATTTGCTTTATTTTTGCAAAAACTTTAATGTCTTAGAAGGAAGTAATACAAAATTGGTATCATTATTGGTTTTTCTCCTATGTGGATTATAATTTCTGTACACGATAGATCTCATTTTTTCTTAACAAAGTATTCATCAGCTAATAAGATACCATTTTCTTTGATAAATGGTATCTATGAGAGAATTTTCTGTCAGAAATCTTACATGGCAAGATTACAATATTAACATTTTTTTCTAAGATGAAGATTCATGTGATAGATGATTCCTTTAATGAAGAGACACAATCATTCTTAACTACTGGGGAGAAAGTTCACACAGTAGGTGAAGAGAAGTGCAAATTTGAAACTAATGACATACAAGAGAGCAATTCTCACAGTCCAAGATTGGCTCATAGAGGTTTACTGGAAGGATTAATACTTCCTTTACATTTTAGATGGGGTTTTTTACAAGGATAAAAGAGGTGGGAAAATCATCCCCAAATAAATATCAACTGTTAAAAATTGATATGATAACAAACATATGTGTTATTGTAATAGAAAAGCTATAGAGAAAAACATTATTTTAACACCTCCAACTGCCCATAACTAAAATTAAGAAATGACAGGCATTTGGGGTTATGCAGAAAAGAATAGAAAATAATGTGAGCATGTTTTACTCAAATTCAATCCCAGTCCCAAATTTCATATTTCCCAAACAGGGAATATCTCAGAACATTGAATGACAAGTTGTATCTGACATATCAAGATGAAGTAAATGCTTCATCCTAAAGTAAGAGGTCAAACCCAAGTTCATATTTTTTTTTTACAGAAATGACCACAAATTATCGGATTGCTGAGGTCCTCCAGCTTCAATGGGCAGGGAGTAGGGGTTGCCTGATCCCTTCTTCCTGCTCATTTAGAGGTGCAGGGGCTTCCAAGAATCCCGCTGAGAGAACAAACTGTCTTACGCCCGCAGTGACAAGACTTAATGACTGCAGTCTTCCAATGCTTCTTTCCAGAGAAGAATATTCCAGCTGGCTACTTTATGATGTGGCAGTATTAAAGACAAACTGTACATGAATGTGCTAATATAAACATTCATTTTTATATTTTGAGTTATTCTTTAAAAATCAAAGAATTCTATTTTACTCTAAATGGCTATTGCTTTATGTTAACAAGCAACAAAGAAAAGGGCTTAGGTACATGAGAATCCTGAATATATTATTGACTTTCCTGCTGCGTGAACACTCTTGTTTTGGTCAAATAGGAAGCATCATTATCATAGGGCTTCCTAATCATTCCACTGCATTCTTATACCTTTAGATGATTAAAAGAAAAAATATATATAAAAGAAAACCATCAATGACTCATAGTATAGCTATTTAAGATATTTTTTTATTTTTCTAGTACAAGTGATTGATAATGGGGATCTTACAAACATGATTCAACTAATTCTTAGGATTGCTATAAATATTTCTATGAAAGTAACCTTTCAATGATACTCTTCCTATTAAAAACAGGATGCATTAAGAGCAAAGCAAATTCATGTTCTTTAGGAATAAGTTGTATCCACTCACTGAATTCTGGTATCAGAAATATTAAAATTTGCTTCTTTCTTTCATTAGCACCACTATTCTGCTTTATTATTCTGTTTTAATAATTCTAAAAATCATGGCAGTTTTCTAGAACATAGCTGTGTATGAGAAATAAATTAGTTATTCAGTGATTGTTATATGAATGGATGAATGAACAAACCATAACTCCTTAGGAAGAAGACAATAACATAAAGCCACTTTTTTTTCCTCTACATATGTTTTATTTTAGGACAAAAATTATATGGACTAAGGCCTTCACTTTGACAATGTTACATTTTAATCTAGAGAAATGAAGAGCTTACCTGGTATATTTAGTTCTAATTTGTTCGACCCATTTGATTTAATTGTACAGTACAAGACCCCAATTTATAATGGTTCTCATAGTAACAATATTTTGAATAGCATGAAACTAAAAGAATATTTGATGCTACTTTTGGGGATTATAGGGCTAATGAGTGAAAATAACTCTATGCCCCACTTCAGTAATTCATATGTCATAGGTATTAGCAATCCAGCTATTGTCTTCCTTAAGAATAAATAAATTAATAAATAAATATTCAGAGAACATATACTGAGCCCAAAGCCTGAGCCAGATGGACCCTGTTAGGTTATATTAAAAAGAATAAGACGTTGATAGCTAAATAGTTAGAGATGGCAATGTATCCAGCTTTAAAAAAACAACAAAACACTTTTCAACATTAAGGTGGCAAGAAGATATGAGAATAGAACTTCCGGGAAAGCAACTTCATAAATGTTCCCAACTGGAACATGGATATGATGGCTAGAACTACAGCAGTTATTCTGAGACCATAAGGGGTCTTGAATATAGTGATATGACCAAATTTTTTATTTAAGGAGGGGAAAACATCTCTAGAGATCATTATGGATAAAGGATTACTGTGAAGAAGAGCTTTGGGTTATATTATTTCCTTTGTATATGAAAGCTAGTGAAGCTTGATGACAATTAGGTTATAGAATCAATAAAATAATTAGGTTAGGATGAATTTTATAGAAGCAAAGTCAGCCGTGATATTCTGTTATATTAGTGATATCAAGAAGCCTCCTCTGGAGGAGAAACCAAGGTGGTGGTATAGGTTAACACCTGAACTGCAGCCCCACACAACAATTTCAAAACTACAATTAAAAGACAAAATGGACATCATCCAGAACCACAGGAGGCTGGCTGAGTGGAAATTCTACAACTAGAAGAAAAAAGCACAATGAGACACTCAGGAACTGCAGAAGGCAGAAGTATGGAGGCGTGCACATGGAGAGGACTGGCAACTGGATACGTGGCTGGCTTTCTCAATCAGGAGGGAGACAAAAGCTCCCGACTGCTCTGAACTCCAGATCTGGGTGAGACTCTGGGGACCCAGACTCATTCAGGGAGAAAATGGACTGTCTAGTGGGCACTGGGCGAAACTTGAGGGTGGCTTTCTCTCAGAGATACTTGCAGTGATTACCATGGGACAGGGAGACCCAGGGGCCTCTTAGGGCAGGCTGACGGGAAGCCATTGCTGTTTGTTCCACCCTGACACTCCACCCTATCCAAGCTGAGTACAGAGGCTTTTGCATATGAATAGCCTGGTCCTTTAAATTTAAACTTACATAATAAACTGCAGCTGAGTCAGTAAGACCCAGAACATCCAAAAGAAGGCTCAAGGCCCACAGCAACATCCATTGCTTCACAGCTGGGCCTCATCTGGGCACCTCCAAACAAAGAAGAGGAATCTGAAGATCTCTCCATAGCTCCTGCTGGGTACTCTCAGGAAGAGGCTAAATAAGCACCTCCTTGGATATCCAAGAGGCAGTGTACCCAGGGACCAGAGTAGAACCATCCAGATTACAACTTCTCAGATCCACTCAGTGGGCAGATTCAGTGAGCACCAAAGCCCCACTAAAGCAAGTCTTCTCTCATCAGGGTGTCTCCAGCACAGAAGTTCTCCCAGTGTAGATACAGTTGATTCTCACAGCCAATTGACCTGGAGGTCAATACCTCCCAGTAATACCAACAACAATCAAGACTTAACTATAACAAGACTGTGCACACAGCCCATGAAGGGGTGCCCCAAGAGTGTTCACCTCAGGTAACTGGGGAGGCTGAGCCATTGGGCTCTATTGGACACCTACCACACAAAGCCAACTCAGGGAAGCAGCCAAAATGCGGAGACAAAGAAACAGATCACAAATGAAAGAAGTGGAGGAAAAGAAATGACTGGATATAGTTTTCAAAACCACGGTTATAAGGTTTTTCAAAAATTTTCTAGAAACCGCTGATAAATTTAGTGAGACCCTTGCGCATATGAAAAAGGACCAACTGGAAATTAAGCATACATTGATTGAAATAAAAAATATTATATAGAGATCCAATAGCAGGCTAGCGGATTGCAAAAATCAAGTCAAAGATTTGAAATACAAAGAAACAAAAAACACTCAACCAGAAAAGCAAAAACAAAAAAGAATCCAAAAATATGAAGATAGTGTAAGGAACCTCTGGGACAACTTCAAGCATACCAACATCAGAATTATGGGGTTGTCAGAAGAAGAGAGAGAGCAAGATACTGAAAACCTATAGGAAGAAATAATGACTGAAAACTTCCCCCACCTGGTGAAAGAAATAGATTTAAAGTCCAGAAAACACACAGAATCCCAAACAAAAGGAATCCAAAGAGGACCAAACCGTGACACGTCATAATTAAAATACCAAGAGCAAAAGACAGAGAATATTAAAAGCAGCAAGAGAAAAACAGTTAATTACCTACAAGGGAGCAGATTTCTCAACAGAAACTATGCAGTCCAGGTGGGAGGGGCAAGGAATACTCAAAGTAATGAATATCTAAGAACCCACAACCAAGATTACTCTACCCAGCAAAGCTATAATTCAGAATTAAAGATCAGATAAAGAGCTTCACAGATAAGAAAAAGCTAAAGGAGTTCATTAACACCAAACCAGTATCATATGAAATGCTGAAAGCTGTTCTTTAAGAAGAGGAAGAAGAAGAAAAAGGTAAAGATAAAAATTATGAACAACTAACCCATACATATCAACAAGTGAATCTAAAAAATCAAGTGAATAAAATATCTGATGAACCACAAAAACTGGTGAATATAATATAATCAGGGGCATAGAAAGGGAGTGGACTGGGGAGGAGCCAAGATGGCGGCATAGGTAAACACCTACACTGCTGCCTCGCACAATTTCAAAACTACAACTAAAAGACAGAACAGACATCATCCAGAACCACAGGAAAGCTGGCTGAGTGGAAGTTCTACAGCTAGAAGGAAAGAGAGGGGTTCACAGACACCCAGAGGAACTGCAAAAAGCTGAGGTACGGAGCCGCGCGCGCTGAGAGAGCGGGTGCCCGAGTACCTGGCTGGCTTTCTCTGACGGGA
>PVJN01050208.1:0-14932 GCA_004026805.1 Lasiurus borealis
TGTACACCGAAAAGTTTAAGACAATAAAAATGTCAAGTGCCACAGGGAAGATAAATGATAACCGAAATCAACGTTTTTCAAGTAGAAAGCCAGTACTATTTAACACAACTTCACAATACTAAAACAAATACAAATAAGAGGTTAGGTAGTTTGGCTTCATTTAATTTCTTAAAAAAAAAAAAAAAAGCAACACAAACACAACATCTCAAAAAGGAAGCCACTTGCTTGATATCCAAAGTGCTGTGGAAAGGAGGGGAAAAGAACCCATGGATGAATCTGGAATTTAGTTTATTTTCGCAAATTGTGTTTTCCCACTTAACATTTCTAAACAATGTAACTCTCCAACATTTCCTTATAAAAAAGGCAAATAAGAAGTGAGAATTCATGCTCCACATATTAAAAAATATAGTTAAGCATCTGATTTTATGTTCTGATTTTTTTTTAACACAGGTGACACCAGAAATCACAAATTATATTCTTATATTCCCCTTCAGTCCAAAACCAAGTGGTGGAGAGAACTTGTGCTTGCTGGTAAGGGAACTGGTACCCCGGGCCGGGGAAAGCTACTTGGACATCATCAAAGTGGAAGTGGCCCAAAGGAGTCCTGCATCTCAGAACCGATGAGACCGTGTTTTTGGCTTATTCCCAAGCTAAGACATCTCTGTGTAATGGTCAGAGAGAAAGGGCGAGTGGAGTGGTTTTATAAATAAGATGAACTATTAGAGCTGTGACTGAAGTCTCCAGGCAGGGGCTTTACAGTCCAGTCAGTGCTGCTCTGCCTCCCTCTACTTCCGGGACCTGACCAGCATCTCTTCTCCATGCCTTCTACAAACGTAAGAATCGTTGCAACTGTTTAGATAGAACTAGGAGGGGTAAGAAAAGCCAAGACTGACCATTAAAAAAAAAAGGTTGGGTGTAGGGGGAAATAAGAACAAGTATAGATTATACAGTTCAGGAAAGCCCAGAATTATCGCAGAAATTAAAACGACTGAAGGAAGGGGCAGGCACCGAGGGCAGCGCCGAAAGCGAACAAATACCTAAACCGGTTTATTTATGGTCTCTCCTCACAAGTTCAGAGGGGAGGGAACAAATGTAATTTTAAAAGCATCAAAACTAAAATAAATGCACACTGACTGAGAAAATAAGATTTTAAATTTCATCACGATACCCTTTTTGCCTATAAAATTTACTTTTTTGCTTTGAACGATTTCTTCATGGAGGATTTGCCCTTGGCAGGCAGCTTCACTTCCTTTCGCACCCTGGCCGCAGGCTTCTTTGCGGAGCCCGCGCTGGCTTTCTTGATGACCGAGGGGGAGGGTCTGGCTTTCTTGGCGGGAGTTTTGACCTTGGGAGGGGCTTTCTTGGGCAGGGGCCTGGCTTTCCCTCGCTGGGCAGCAGGGACTTTAGGCACAGGCTTAGATCCTCTCTGCTTCACGGGCGCAGCCTTTCCTGATGACTTGGCTGGGGTTTTCTTATGCAACCTGTGGAACAGAGAGCGAAGGCAGTCACTTAGCACCTGAGAGATGCACTTTGCCAGGATGGCCAGATACCTCACGAGAAAAGAAGTAAGATTACGTAGAAACCACGTATGCTAGGAATAGAAATGTAGCCCTGGCCAGGTGGCTCTACTCATTGGAGTGTCCTCCTATCCACCAAAAGGTTGCAAGTTCGATTTACAGCCAGGGCACATATGCAGGTTGGGAGTTCAACCCCCAGTCAGGGCCAATAAGGGAGGCAAATTGTTGATATTTCTCTCTCACACTGATGTTTCTTTCTCTCACTCTTCTTCTCTTTTTAAAATCAATAAGCATATCAAGGGAGGACTTAAAAAAGGAATAGAAATATAATTTATTATGTTTTAACTAAAGGCTTTACTCAAATTGTGTAACGTTCAACCAATTCATGGAAGTCTATAATTTCATCATGTTTTTCCTAAGAAAATTTTTTTCTTTGAATAAACACACCAACTATGGATATATTTACAAGCTTGATCAAAGACTAAATTACACAGTCACAGGCCTCTTAAGTTCAGAGCCCCTGAGTTTTCAAGAGTATAAGTTCAAGTGTTACACAGAGAATGTGAGAAGGCTCCTGAGTTAGAGGGTTTTCACATATCCACACCTCTTAGGTGGAGGAGGCTCTTCATCCTCAGAGTCTTCTTCTGATGAGTCATCTTCATCCTCATCCTCATCCTCATCCTCATCTTGAGACTCATCTGACTCTTTCTTTGGAAATAGAACTCCTGGGCTATGGGGGTAAAAAAGATAACGTGAAACTAGATGCATACTCTCTGAATACTCCTGATATTCCCCCATTCCCTCCAAGCTTCCCAAAGACATCAAGTTAGGTTACAAGTATTGGGTTACAACTGAACCTATTTTGAACACACAAAGTTATAACAAGTCTATAAATGTCCTAGACAATACCTCATTCCCTTCCTCCTTACATTTAATAAAATTGATCCTTTAAGAAAAACACACAAACAAAAAAGAAAACCACATTTTTAATGATTTGAGAGAGGAGGCAGGGAGAGAAACGACAATGTAGAAGAGAAACATTGATCAGTTGCCTCCAGAATGTATCCCATCTGGAGCTTGAACTCACAATCTGGGTATGTGCCCTGACTGAGAATCCAATCTCTGACCTTTTGGTGCACAGACAAATGCTCAACCAACTGTGCCACAATGGCCAGGGCAGTAACATTGATTCATGACATTTTATGTGCATAACTGTAAAAGTTAAAGTTTAATATTTGAAAATATCAAATAATATGCACTCAACCAGTAACACTTATGCATGCACACAAAGAATAAGAAAGCTACAATTTATACACCTGCTAAAATAGGGCTTTTGCGGTACATGTCATGAAATGTTACTAGAAATGTAAGTTTAAGAAGGCTATATATATAGCATGGTGTCACAGAATAATGCTTGGCCCAAAGGTGCTCAATAAATAGATAACACAGGTTTTCAAGTAAATGTCCCTGTCTTTACAGTATGAACAAGGCAGATTAGGATTCTTGGAAGCAGCCAAAGTTTTCCCTACTTAATTGATGCAGGACAATTAAAACGTATGTGTAACCCTCTAATAGTTTTCCTGTCATTATCAATTACTTATTAAAGAAGGAATAAACATCAAAATTACTGCCAAGGATCATGAAGAATTCAGTACTTGATTTCAGGACCATGTGGCTAACAATAAGATCTAGCAGGAGAGCCAAGTTCCTCTGTTCTTACATGTAAAACTTTTCCTCTAAAACAATACTGCCTTAAGTAGTCTTTATTGTCACATCTACTTAGTTCAGTATAATAGTACAAAGGGTCAAATAAGTTAAGCAAGTCTGTAAACTACAATCAGATGTTAAAGTTACAATGACCAATACTTCATATTATGGGCTAGGTATTTGTTTACCTGGGATAATAGGGAAAACAGAGTTGGAAGGTGCCACTGAATCCTTTACCAGAGATCTGTTCCATCCACCCATTCTTTTCGCATTTCTGCAGGGTTTTCTTCAGCAAATGCACTGAAAAAATTCAAAAATGAAGAAAGTGGTTTAATTATACCAACATGGAAATTCTCTCAACCACAATCAGTATTCATCAATTTAATGTCCTGTCATATATAGTAATTCACATACTTTTAAGTGAATCCTTTGTGGTCAAAGGAATTAACCAATTCACTAAACAATTATTCTTTATTTATTTCACTTTCATCCCCCCCCCCCCAAACAATTAAGGCCCATAAAAGTGGCAAGACTTAAATTATAATGAAAAAGATTTTAGAGACCACCTAGTCAAATTCCTCATTTCACAGAAAGGAAACAAGTCTAGAGTGGTGACTTGTCCACAGCTGCACATACAGAGGTGTGCATAAATAGGTTTATATCCTTGTATATGGTTAATAGTTGACATAAGACTACTAAAGGTCCAGTGCATAAAATTTGTGCAAAGGGGGTAGGGCAGGTGTAACTCCCCCACTCCCCCCAGCCTGGCCTGCATCCTCTGGCAAACCAGGACCCCTCAAGGGACGTTGGGCCTAAACTGGCAGTCGGACATCCCTCTCGCAACTTGGGACGCTGCATGCCCCAGTGACCATACTTTTCATACAGGTGAAAGGCATTTTGCTGTTGTATGGGCAGCTATGTTTTTTTGCTCTGATTATAAAAAGTAGAATATAACACGATCCTTCTGAGGCAATAGTAACATTTCCCCATCTTATGGGTGGAGAAAATGAAGCAGAGAGAAGTTAAATAATTGGCTTGGTCACACAGTTATAAGTGTCAGAATTAATCAGGGCTGACTACAGAATGTGCAAGCCAGAGTCCATGCATGTCATCACTGCATCACCCTGTTTTTTCAGTGTTAGCCTAGCCAGGTTTTAATGTTGAAATCTAAGAGACTGTTCCCAATATACAGGGTAGGGTTCCCTAGGCCTGGCTGGCGATCAGAGCCATCTGTGGGGCAATTGATAGGCTCCCATTGGTGCCCGTCTTGGTGTCATAGTGACTGTTCGTTCCACCATTCAGTCGATTTGCATGTTTTATTATATAGGATTTCCTCTCATTCAAACATTTATTGAGTACCTATAAGAATAGATAATCATCTAAGAGACTACCCATAAAGATAAACAAAACCAACTTCTCCTCAATAGCAAAGAGTAATAGCACAATACCATGGCTCCTGAAGGCCTCACTAATGCTACCTTTTATACAGACACATCAAAAATGTATTTTGTAGTGATTCAGTGTCTAAAAGACAGCAGTATCAGTGAAACTGAAAAGGTTAATAACCAATTTCATCTTCTACCACTGTGCCAAGAGAAAATCAAGGAACAGTCTGTAAGGGTCAACTGCACAATTAAACACCGTAGATACCTTAAGTAAGGAAAGTTTATTTTAAAAACCAGTTTTCAAAGTACACAAGAAAAACACCAGAAAGCATTTCTTCATAATGTTAAAATGTACATATTGCATGTATGTTAAAAGCCATTATTAAGACTTCAAAATTACTTACTTATTATTTTTAAAAATATATATTTTATTGGTTTTTTTACAGAGAGGAAGGGAGAGGGACAGAGAGTCAGAAATATCGATGAGAGAGAGACATCGATCAGCAGCCTCCTGCACGCCCCCCACTGGGGATGTGCCCGCAACTAAGGTACATGCCCCTGACCGGAACCGAACCCGGGATGCCTCAGTCCACAGACTGACGCTCTATCCACTAAGCCAAACTGGTTTCGGCTACTTTTTTTATTTAAAACAATATATTCTGGTGTGCATTTTCTGTTACTTATAACTTCCACATTCTTCATCCTATACCAGCGGGCCTTTTCTATTAGTTCACTGAGAAACTATCTTACTTATCTGTATGTGGTAACGCTGCTAAAGCAAGGATTCTTGTTTCAAATTACCACCTGACACATCTTTGGTAAATATACTTTACCAAAAAATTACTTTCTGCTACAGAGTTTGTATCAATAAAAAAATAACTAAGTAGCCCTGGCTGGGAGGCTCAGTTGGCTGGAGCATTGTCCCATACACCAAAAGATTGCAGGTTTGATTCCCAGTCAGGGCACATACCTAGGCTGTGAGTTCACTCTCTGGTCAAATTGAGTATGTGAGGCAACTGATCAATGTTTCTCTCACATATCAATGTTCTCTCTCTCTCTCTCAGAGTATATCTTCAAGTGAGGATTAAGGAAAAAAAAAACACACCCATATTTTAAAATATTGGTTTGGTTTCAAGGTAAAACTAGATATTTTGATCCTAGAGATCTATCTAAATTACAATAAAAATATCAGAAAAAGCCCTAGCCGGTTTGGCTCAGGGGCTAAAGCATTGGCCTGTGGAATAAAGGGTTGGATTCTGGTCAAGGCCACATGCCTGGGTTGTGGCTGAACCCCAGTAGGGAATATGCAGGAGGCAGCCAATCAGAGATGTTTCTATCTCTCTTCCTCTCTGAGCTCAATAAATATATATATATATTTTTTAAATCAGAAAAATATAGCAAAGCACAAATTCTGATCTTTAACAGACATTGCAAATTAAGGATATGCCTTGATTATGTGTGTTTTTCTTTTTGTAAATAAATTAAATTGGTAAAGTTGTTGTTCCCTCTTGGTTTTTGGTCAGCAGTTAATGTTTTGTCGTTAGTAGCATGATCTCTAGGGATTTTTCACAAATGCCCTACTCCTGGTGAAATGCACACAAGCCTGAGTCTTACTTTGATAGTTGGAATTGGTCCCGGGGTGGTTCTCCAGGACATACTTCTTCAGCGCAGTGGTGGAGCAGGTCTTCGGCTCGTTCATGGCAGCGATGGCAGACAAGATGGCATATTCCATCAGGCTTCCGCCCAGCAGGGGCTTCTCCCCTGATTTCTTCAGCTGTTTTCCAAGGAGGAAGAGAAAAGCATCAAGACAACACTCTCCCAAAGCAGGTCAAGACAAGACTCCTCTGCACCAGGTGGGTCGGAGCTCCTGCATCAGCACAGACACGTTTTACAATGAATTGTCAGGTTAGGGACTTTCTTCTCACTTAGCAGGCATTCCATCTCACTGAGGAGACCCAACCCTCCTGTGAATGTTTCCACTTTCCACTTACCCCTCCACCCAACCTGAAATAGCAATGGCTACTCTAACCCAAAGAGGAGACAGCGCTAACCCAATAAGCAGGTTAACTTGTTAGGCTCCCAGTATCTTATAAGATGCTTTAGAGAATACTTCCTTTATCTAAATCTGAAAAATGGAGTAGTTATAAAAAATAATAAAAAGCCTTTTTAATTCTATAGGAAAATAGCAAAAGAAAAGCTTGATCATACAAAGAAAATTATATAGGATAGTTCAAGGAAAAAAGATTGGGGAACAAAAGTGAGTTATCAAAAGGCAAAAATTTAGCATACAGGGACAAACTTGGGCATAGTACACAATAGTGATTCTCAAAAGACTGGTCCATATACCTCACGGGGTTCCTGAGACCCTTTAAAGGGATATGCAAGGTCAAAACTATTTTCATACTAATACTAACATGTGATCTGCCTTTTTCACTGTGATGATACTTGCAGATGGTTAAAAACTGTTGAGTAAATCTGCTGCTACCTTACCACAAATCAAGGTAGAGGCACACGAACTGCAAAGTACTTTATTCTTTTTTAAAATTATATTTTTATTGACTTGGAGAGGGAAAGAGAAACACTGAGATGAGAGCATAACATCTATTGGCTGCCTCTTGTATGCCCCCTACTGGGGATCAAGCCCACAATTGCACTGAGCCACACCAGTCAAGGCAGCTATTTTATTCTTAAGGGCTACATATTTGTGGTTTTTAAAAAAAAAAAAGGGGGGATGTATTTGATATTTTATGGGATAAAGTGAGGAAGAATGCATGGCAGCAATGTATATATGATGGTGGTTGCAAGGAAAAATACCAGTGATTATTGGAGATGTGAGCTGAACTAGCTACATTTTATCAGGGAATACCTTTTTTACTTTAAGAAACAGATAAACTATGGTTATTTAGACTTAAGTACCTGGGTAGACATTTTCTTAAAAATATACTAAGTGATCTGTCATTTCGAGGAAAACAACTAACAGTTGTTGTCAATTATAATATTAAACTTTTTGAAAGAAAATTTAAATTGAGAAACCTTCTATCTATGAGCTTGGTAACTTCCTAGTATTTAAATACTGTTCTGATGAGATCAGTGGGTAATATAAACAAATAGGAATTTTGTTATAGATGAAATGAGTCAGCATTTTAAAAATCTGCATAATCCAGTGAACCACTATTTTCCAAAAAACCATGTTATAAAATTATGCATATTTAAAAGATCCAAAGTTCAAGACAGACCAAAAGATTTTAAGGTAACAAAGTACAAGAAGTTGACTGATATGGTTTCAGGTTCCACATAACAACTAACCTTTAAGGAATAACCACAAAATCAATTAATGTAATAAGAATTACATATTAACAGAATAAGAAACAAAAATCACATGATCATCTCAAGAAACTAACAAAGGTATTTGACAAATGCAATTAACCACTCATAATAAAAACTCCAACGAACTAGTACCAGAAGGGAACTTTCTCAACCTGATAATAGGCACATATGAAAAACCTGGAGCTAACTTAATGGTAACACTGAATAGATGAGGATGTCAGCTCTCATCACTGTATTGGAGTTTCTATCTAGTGTAATCAGGAAAGAAAAAAAACACAAACAATTCAGATAGAAAAGGAAGAACTAAAATGGTCTTTATTTGCAGATGACATAATCCTGCATATGTAGGAAAATCCTGGGGAAGCCACAAAGAGTCCCTAAAGAATCTGCAGAAAAACTACAAGAACTAGTAAATGAGTTCAGCAAGGTTGCAAGATAAAAGATCATCAGATAAATTAACTGTATTTCTACAGGCTACAAATGAACAACTTGAAAACAAACTGAAGAAAATTCCATTCACAACAGCATGAAAATATTTAGGAAGAAATTTTACGGAAGAAACATAAGACATGTGAAAACTACAAAATATTGCCGAAAGAAGTTAAAAATCTAAATAAACGTAAAGAGACAGTATTTGTGGACTGGAAAACAATGTTGTAAAGATGGTGATTCTCACCTAATTGATCTATATGTTCACTGCAACCTCTACCAAAATCCCAGCTGGCTTTTTGTAAAAAATTGAGAAGTGGATCCTAAAATTCATAAGGCAATACACAAGACACAGATTAGTCAAAATAGTTTTGAAAAAGAGAATTTACATTTTCTAACTTCACAATTTAACTACAAAACTGCAGTCATTAAGACAATGTGATTCTGGCATCAGGACTCACATATAGATCAATGGAACAGAAGTGACATTCAGAATAAACCCTCATAACTCATTTAAAAATATTTTTTTAATTGATTTCAGAAAGGAAGGGAGAGGGAGAGATAGAAACATCAATGATAAGAGAGAATTATTGATCCACTACCTCCTACATAATACCCCTTCTGTTGGACTGAGCCCTCAACTTGGGCATGTGCCCTGACCAGGAACTGAACCTTACTCCTGGTTCATGGGTTGATTGACACTCAACTGCTAAGCCATATCAGCAGGGTGTCAACTGATTTTTGATAAAGGTGCTGAAGCAATTCAATGAGGAAAGGCCAGTTTTCAATAAATGGCACTGGGACATTTGGATATCCACATGCAAAACAACCCACATGATTTATACCCTTACTTCACAACATAAACAAAACTTAATTTAAAATTGATCACAGACCTAAATGTTAAGCACTAAAACTATGAAACTCTTAATAAAAAATATAGGAGTAAATTTTTGTGACCTTAAGTTAGGCAATGATTTATTAGACACAATAGCACAAGCAACTTAAAAAAATGATAAAATTAACTTTATCAAAATTCAACACTTTTGCCCTTCAAAAGACACTATAAAGTAAAGTGAAAGCAGAAGCCACAGACTAGGAGAAAAGATTTGCAAATCAGGTATCTGATGAGGAACTTGTATCTAGTTATATAACTCTCCTAATTCAGCAAGACAAATAACCCAATTTTAAAAACAGGCATAGGATCTGAAGAGACATTTTTCCCAAGAGGTAAACAAATGTCCATTAAGCACATGAAAAGATGGTCAACATCAGTACTTATCAGGAAAATGCCAGCCCAAACCACAGTGAGATGCCTTGAGGTAACCACTAGTACGGCTATAATCAATGAGACAAAGATAGGGAGAACCTAGAACCCTTCCACACTGTAAATGATGCAACTGCTCTGGCAGTTTCTTAAAACATGAATTTACTACATAGTTCACCAAGTTCACACTCCTAGTTATATACCCAAGTGAAATAAAACACAGCCACACCAAGATTTGGACGTGCCCTACCCTGTTTGGCTCAGTGGATAGTGTGTGGGCCTAGGATAAAAGGGTCCCCGGTTCAATTCCGGTTAAGGGCACATGCCTGGGTGGCGGGCTCAATCCCCAGTGTGGGACGTGAAAAAGGCAGCTGATCAATGATGCTCTCTCATCATTGATGTTTCTATTTCTCTCTCCCTCTGAAATCAATAAAAAGTATATTAAAAGAGAAAGGAATAGAAGCTATAACATGAATAAAACTAAAGTGTGTATTAAATAAAAGAAGCCAGTCACAAAAGACCACATATTGTGTCATCCTACCTATATGGAACTTGTAGAAAGGCAAATGTATACCAAAGGGAATAGAGTAGACTGGCTGGAGATGGGAATGGGGAGTGACTGCAAATGGGCACCAGGGGTCTTTTTTTGGGTGATGCAAATGCTAAAATTGGATTGGAATAATCGTTGTGCAACTCTATAAATTTACTAAACATGATTGGATTATACCATTTAAGTTAAAATAAGCATATCTAATGGTTTGTACATCATACTTCAAAAAAAAAAACACACACACACACACGCACAAAAAACACACTAGCATTTGTTGAGTTTGGGTATAGTACCATAGAATAATATCTACAACTATTTGAAAATTATCTTAAAATCCTTTCTCCTTTTAAAACTATTTGTTAGATTTTCTTCACAGATCTAACCAAAAATAGACAATGAAAGACTTTGCAAAAATCTATTAAACAGTGTCTCCTCTTTTCATACTGATTTTAGAGAGAGGAAGGGAGAGAGAGAAAAGAGAAATAATGATGTGAGAGAACATGGATCCACTGGGACCAAAACTGCAACCTGGGTATGTACTCTGACCAAGAATTGAACCTGCAACGTTTTAATGCATGGAACTATGCTTAACCAACTGAGCCACCCATATCAATTAGGGCTCATTAATTTAAAAAATGTATTTTTTATGAAAATGCAATGTTAACTTGTAGTGGGTTTATTTTTTATCAATTTAATGTTTAAATTTTTCTTTTTAAAAATGATAGTCATTTTTAATTAACATAGTTTTTTATTTATTTTCTATTTTAAAAATTGGTTTTTAGAGAGAAAGGGAGAGGGAGAGAGAAACATCAATGATGAGAATCATTGATCAGCTACTTCCTGCATATCCCCAACTGAGGGTCAAGCCTGAAACCTGGGCATATGCCCTGACCAGGAAATTGAACCAGCAACCTCTTAGTGCATGGGAAGACACTCAACCAAGCCACGCTGGCCTGGGCTGAAACCAAAAGTTTTGAGAATCACTTTGTTATAGCCAAGTGTTTTAAGTCTCTAACCTGGAATGTTCCAGAAGCACCTTTACCAGTTATTTGTTCTAACTGGCCTCTTTCTACTGCTCTCTGCAGAGCATTCTTCAACAGCTGAGGCCTGCAGAGAAAACAAAAAATAATGATAAATATATAGGTGAAGGAAAGATTTGAAGAAATAGATCCAGGGTTATTCCTTGAACTAAAGTTTGATTTCTATTGCACTTAGTACTTTGTTAAAATGGACAAAAAGTAATAAATTACTTTAACAATTGGCACCCTTAGCAAGTGGCATTCTTTTTCTTCAAGCAAGGATGCTAAGTCATTCATTACCTGTACATACAGAGCAGTTTCCAAAATGTTAGGGCATTCCAAAAACCTATCATTTATTATCAGGTCACAACAGCAATCAAATTTTATAATCAAGCAAAGAATGGGTATCTTTAAAGTTCTATCCAACTCTAGAATTCTCTGTGGCAAAATTCCTAACTGCTTTTAAAAATGTATACACACACACACACACACACACATTAACAAAAACCAACTGAGTCACTTTTTACAAATCAGTATCCAAAAGTCAGCTTAATAAAATACAACTCCCCAAGAAACAAAATAAGTTGTTTTTAACATGGTATATCTCTGTCCTAAGAGAGTGTCATTAAGAAACAAAGATTGTCAAAACCAAATGGTAGGCAAGAAGAAACTGAGTATCATTAAAAACAAGAAAAATAACTGAAGAACAAAGTGTTGAATCAAGAGCTGTTCTGTCAAGATCAGTGGCCTGAATGGCAGCTGGGGAACCATTGAGCTTTGATTTTTTTTCTTTGGAGAAGAAATTTTGAATCTTTTAAACTTTTTTATTTTTGTTTTTGTTAAGCCTCACCCGAAGACACTTTTCCATTGATTTTTAGAGAGTAGGAGGGAGCCAGAGAGACAAAAAGAGAAACAAAGTGAGAGAGGAACACTGATTGATTGGCTCCTGTATGCGGCCATTGGGGATCAGCTTGCAACTGAGGTACGTGCCCTTGACTGCAATTGAACCTGGGACCCTTCAGTCCACAGGCCAAAACTATCCATTGAGCCAAACTGGCTAAGGCTGAATCTTTTGTTAAGAAGTATATTTCACTGATTTTTAGAGTGGGAGAGTGGGAGGTAGAAATAGCAATGAGAGAGAAACATCAACATCAATTGGCCACCTCCTGCACGTCCCTCACTGGGGATCGAGCCTGAAACCCAGGCATGTGTCCTGATAGGGAACTGACCGGGTGACCTCTTGGTTCATGGATTGATGCTCAACCACTGACCAACACTGGCTGGGCAATTTTGAATCTTTTATAACCACTAAGTATTAGAAACTGAGCTGCTATAGTTATTAATGGCATCATCCATGTTTGGGGAAGAAGAGTAGAAGGAATCCGGCCCCCACATGTTCTAACAGGATGCTACAGAGTAGGAACTATTCCATCAAATCTTAATACACCGCAGACACTTCAAATGAAAAAATCCCAATAAAAACAACTCCCAATGAAAAAAGTTCTAAGCCAGTGAGGTTCCATTCAGGAGAAATATGATTTATGCTAAGACCCAAAACATACACGCTCTCTTAAGTCATTCATCCCACAAACACTTACGAGGTTACTTAGTATGGTTATGCAAGAATAAACACATAGATCTGGTCATTACACTCAAGGAAGTTAGGAGATAATGAATACATAATTATGGTAGAGAATGATAAGGGTTAGGGTTAAAGTTTGTACATAGAGCTTTGGAGACATAACTGAGGAAATAATTTAACTGTGAAAATTTTCCTATTACTTGTTTGATAAATTAGATTGATTAAAGGCTGATTTCTAACGGGGCAATCACAGCTTAAGTAAAACCCTGAAACCATGACTCTTTTATTAAGTTAAATAACTGGTCTGAAAAGAATCTGCCTAACCTAGGTTCAAATGCTCCAGGAATGAATATCAGTTAAATTAGATCCCTCCAGCACAAATTGTTAGCATATACCTTTGTGGTAGGCAAGAATCCCATACTCACTCAGAGTTCTATCATGCCTATCTTCAGATAAAACTTATTTACCAACTGTTTCCATGATTCTCAAATGGGCCCTCTCTCTCTAATCACTGCCATGACCTTAATACAAGCCACCATGGCCTCTCTCCTAGGCATTCTGCTGCTGTTTTCAACTGCGCTCCACTTTTAGGTCAATGTGTCTAGAAAAACATAAACTTATTTATTTTTGTTACTCCTCACCCGAGGATATTTTTTCCATTGATTTTTAGGGAGTGGGAGAGGGAAAGGCAGAGAAATATTGATGTGAGAGAAATACATCCATTGGTTGCCTCCTCATGAGCCCTGACAGGGAAGAAGCCTGCAATCAAGGTATGTGCCCTTGATCAGAATGGAACACAGGACCATCTAAGTCCGATGCTCTAACCACTGAGAAAACTGGCTAGGGCAAGATATATCTTTATTAATGTAATTCAATAGAGCAGGTGTCAGGTATAAATGCCTTAATCCAGCTCCAAAGGCTTTGGTGACATGTTAATCTAGATCCAGTCAGACCCAGGCTTCTTTCAGCTCCTCAAAAAGAATGTAAGCGCTGCCTCTGAGATTTTCCCATCCTTTTCTCCTTTGTCACCCCACTGTCAGTAATCCCACTTAATTCTACACATTCATCTAGACGTAATCAATGACCATGTTTTTAACTTACTACTAACTCCTAGGCATAGCTCTTTTCTAAAAAATTCTCTAATCTATCATACACCATATTGCATGCACTATGGTACCAACTGCTGTTCTAAATAAATAACACAACAACCCCAAGAAATAGGTACTATTATTTCCCATACTTTACTGAAGGGGAAGTTAAGTGACATAGAAAAACCAAGTCATTTCTCCAAGGTCACATAACAAGGCAGGGAAGAACCAGGTTACAAAATCAGAGATGGAAAGTAGAAGGGTGGTACCAGGATCTGGAGGAAAAAGAAAATGAGCAGTTCTTGCTTAACAGGACCAAGCTGCCAATTTTACAAAATGAAAAGAATTCTAGAGATGGATGGTTGTGCTGGTAGCACACTATGAATACACTAGAGGCCCGGTGCACAAATTTGTGCACCAGTGGGGTCCCTTGGCTTGACCTGTGGAATCAGTAAAGTTGGTTCTCTGACATCCCCCGAAGGGTCCTGGGTTGCAAGAGGGTGCAGGCCAGGCCGAGGGACCTCACTTGTGCATGACTGGGCTGGGAAGGGAAAGAGGGAGGGCTCCAGGGCATGTCCAGCCCCTCTCACTCAGTCGCAACAGGCCGTTCTCCAGCAGCAAGCTAGCCTACCAGTTGACTGTCTGCACCCTGGTGGTCAGTGTATGTCATAGCAAGCAGCTGAGTGGCCTTAGCATATCATTAGCATATTATCTTTTGATTGGTTGAATGGATGGCCAGACACTTAGCATATTACGCTTCTACTATATATGATTTAATACCATTAAACACTGTATGCTTAAAAATGGTTAAGATGGCCCAGCTGGCATGGCTCCGTGGTTGAGATTGGACCTATGAACTACGAGGTCACCACTGGATTCCCAATCAGGGCACATCCCGGCTAGATCCCCAGTGTGGGGTATGCAGGAGGCAGCTGGTCAATGATTTTCGCTCATTACTGATGTTTCTCTCTCTCCCTTCTTTTCTGAAATCAATGAAAAAAAAAAGTTACTCTGTGTCTTATCAAAATTAACATGTCATTTGAGTTTCCAAAAAAAAAAAAAAA
>PVJN01050209.1:0-14932 GCA_004026805.1 Lasiurus borealis
GGCCGCGGTGCATCATGTGCGGCGGCATCGGCCGGGGCGGCATCAGCGGGAAGCGCTGCAGGTGGGGCGGGGGCATTCCCGGCGGCCGCTGCAGGGGGATCAGCCCCGGGCGCGCCCCCAGGAGGCCCGTGGACGGGGCCTGCAGCCCGATCACAGGCCCGGGCGCCACTCCCTGAGAACCTGGAAGGCAAGCAGAGGGGAGGTGAGCGAGGCGGACGCGCTCCTGTGCAGCTCGAGCAAAATCAAGCCCCCCCGCCCCGCTCTCTAGACCTTGTGCCCAGCGCCAGTCCCCCGGCTCCTGGGCGAGGCCTGGCACCAGCCGGCACGTGGCAGGGAAGGTGCCGTGTACTGATCTGCAGGCCGTGGCTGCGCACGCATCAGCCTCAGCAGGGCCGGGAGGAGAGGGAGCAGGAAACGGAGGCACGACTCCCGGGGAGGGGCTGGGCCTCGGAGGAGCGGCTGGCCACTCAGAGGACGCAGGGCGTCTGAGAGGCCACAAGCCGCGTGCGGAGAGGAGCCCGCACTTGCTCCAGACAACGGAGGCCCCAGTGCCCTGAGGGGGCCCAGGCACCCAGGGAGGCTGACACGCCTGATGACGGCGCCGAGCGAGCGGAGTCCAGGCCGTGGGCCTCGTGTGGCTGTGCCGGCGGCTGGAGACTCCAGGCCACACGGCCACGGAGCTGAGGTGCCGCCTCAGGAAGCGAGTACCAGCGCGCTGCCAGGCCCAGAAGTCAGAGGCCCACGTGCTGTGCCTTAGAAAGGGACAGACTAGCCCTGGCTGGTGTGGCTCCGTGGATGGAGCATCCACCTGCGGACTGGAGGGTTCCGGGTTCGATTCTGGTCAAGGGGAGGTTGCAGCTTGATCCCCAAGTGGGGGCGTGCAGGAGGCAGCCAATCAGTGATTCTCTCTCATCAATGATGTTTCTCTCCCGCCCCCCTTCCTTCCTCTCTGACCTCAGTAGACACATTTTTTTAAAAAGAAAAAGAAGAAAGGGACAGACTTGCCGGCTTACGTCCATTTACGTGAGGACTGGTCTTGCTTCCGTTTAAGGTTGCACAAGTTGAGAAATATTTCTCTGGGCTCACACTTAAGTAGCAGAAAGGCACTGTCATCTCACTCTCAGTTTATTTCCTGCAAAGCTAAGCATGACGAGGCAAATACTGTGCCAGCAGGAACACCGCCATGGACACGGAGCGGTGACGGTCAGGGATGGTCACGCCTGTGCCACAGAGGCCTCTGAGCATGTGGCACACGGACAGGCGGCCGCAGCAGCCCGCCCCGCGCTCAGCACTGCCCCGTCCTGCTGCTCTGCGGGCACCTCCCACCCTCTCCCGCTCCTGTCACACTCAGCAGCCGGCGGCCAGGTCCCCGTGCGACTCCTCAGCACAACATGATGGGAGTTTCCGCTCCACTTTGCTCCTCAGAGCGCGTGGCCGCTGTCCCGCCGCCTCGGCTGCCATGCCTGAGCGGCCGCACAGCCTGGCCTAGCACCTCCGCCGGCCGTGTCCCACTTGCTGGAGACGGGTGCCGGGCGAGCGGGAAGCTGGCGGGGTGACCTGGCCAGGCGCCTAGAGAGCGGGCCATGCTGCCGCTTGCCGAGATCCACAGCACCCGCGGCACCAGGGGCAGCGCCTGGCCTGGCCGGGGTTCCCGCCGGGACGCGTTCCACACGCGGGGGCGGTGCTGACAGGGACCCTGCCACCAGCTGTCGTGCATGGCAAGCACCGCGCCCATTCCCGTCCCCAAAATCACGCAGAAACCGGCTCCCTCCCTGCAGCCCCTGCAGGCGCACGAGGCCTGGCGACGTAAAACCACTGGGCAGCGGCAGGGGTCACTGGAGAGCGGGTGCAGGCGAGTCTGAGCGGAAACAGTGACCGATCCCACTCTGACCCCCGAGGACCGGCCGGAGGCCCCCTCCCGGGCACAGGAGCAGTGAGTGACCTGCAGACTCACCTTCCCGGCTCACACTCTCACTCGGATTTAAGCCGCACACAGCGCAGGTCTCACAGAGAACACCTCCACTGGCCTCGCCTGCACGTGGGCTGGGGGTTGGGGTGTGGGCTTCCTCCCACCCCTCCCGGCCCCGTCCACCCTCAGATCCCGGCCCCGTCCACCCGCAGTCCCCGGGCCGGTCTCAGGCCACCGAAAGGGCGGAACGGAAGCCTCTTCACTCGCCCGATGGTTGTGCTGCGACAGCAGCTCTATTTCACTTAAAACGGCTTTTACCAGGCGGTGGCGGCCGACGGGCATGCCCGCTGTGTGTTCACGGGGAAGCTGGCCTCGCCACGCACCCAGGGGACGGAGTGAGGGCCCAGCTAGAGGGCGCTCAGAGCGCCACTGACCGGTGTCCCTGAGGCCCAGGCTCATTCACACACACATCGAGCCCCCGTCCCCAGAACCGTCCGTGTGCTGGGCAGAGAACACGCGTGGCCTCTCCCTCAGAAAGCAGGACGCAGCGCGGGGAGGCAGACACGATAACGGACCTGCGGTGGCCGGTCTACGGCCAGAGGAGGGACAGGCCGCCTCCCTCACCCGCCGCGGTGGTCTATGTGCAACGCTCCTCCCAGAGCTCCGCCCGCCCCGGCGCTCCTCGGTCCCGGCCAGCAGCCACTCCCTCCTCATCCCTTCTCAGCCTCACCAACCCACTTCACGTCCACACCGCCCTCACCCGTCTGTCCCGAAAGAGCCCATGTTGTTTCATAAAACTAAGAGCCCAAGTCCTCGTGGGAGGCACACGATTCAAAGAGTTTGGCTGTCCAAGGCTGGGTAACCTTCACAAGCAACTTGGGATATTTTCATCACCCCCCCCCAAAACCCTCTGTCCCTCACCCCCCAGCTCCCGGCAGCCACGTGCTCGGTGTCTGGAGGGACCTGCCGGCTGCGGCAGGGATGGGAACAGAGCCCCAGGGCCACCCTGGCAACGGGTCGGCCGCGGCACCGGGCAGCCTTTCTCGGCCGCACTTCGCAGCTCCGGCCCTTCTGTGGCCCAATGGACGGCGTGTGACGGTCTTGCTCCCGTCCGCCAGCGCCGCTTCCCGCCCGCACCTGCTCCGTGTTTCCTGTCACCACTGTTTGGAGCATCCAAATGGCACCCATTAAGAGGGAACAGTCCTAAACCGGTGTGGCTCAGTGGACAGAGTGTCGGCCTGCGGACTGAAGGGTCCCGGGTTCGATTCCCAGTCAGGGGACAGGCCCAGGTTGTGGGTTCCTTCCCCAGTGGGGGGCGTGCAGGTAGCAGCTGACCCATGACTCTCTCATCATTGATGTTTCTCCCCCCGCTCCCGTCCTCCCTTTTTAAAATAAATATTTTTAAACGTAGACTGAACACACCCATACCTGCTGTGTTCTGGCTGCGCCACCGACGGCTCCCACCTGCCCCCCCTTCCTCAGGCCTCCCTGCTCCTCAGGACCCTCCAATCACCACGCTGAGCCCACCAACAGCCCCCACCGGCCCGGGAAAGGGAGGAGCTGCGCATCTCAGAGGAGAGACGGTCAGTCGCCAGGAAAGCGGTCAGCGCTGAGGCGGCCGTGAGCTGGGCTTTGGGGTGAGCAGCCAGGCGGAGCTGCGGGTGTTGGTGTAAAGGCAGCACCAATCGCCTCGGGGAACCCCGAGGTGTGAGCCCACCGCAGACCCCACAGCCCCCCACGGCCAGATGCCACATCCAAGAGTCTAGGCCTGAAGGCCAAGGTCAAAGGTCAGGCTGACCTGCGGGGCTCAGGCGGCATCAGGATGAGGGGGGGCGTCTCTGGACAGAAAGCTCCGCGCACGCGAGAGCCCACGGCGGTGTAAGCGCCTCCACCCGGGCCCCTCTGCCGCGCGGTGGTGTCTGCACCCCCGGACCCGGCCCGTCATCCCCGAGTCCCACTGCGTCCCGGGACCCGGCCCGTCATCCCCGAGTCCCACTGCGTCCCGGGACCCGGCCCGTCATCCCCGAGTCCCACTGCGTCCCGGGACCCGGCCCGTCATCCCGAGTCCCACTGCGTCCCGGGACCCGGCCCGTCATCCCCGAGTCACGCTGCGTCCCGGGACCCGGCCCGTCATCCCCGAGTCGCACTGCGTCCCGGGACCCGGCCCGTCATCCCCGAGTCGCGCTGCGTCCCGGGACCCGGCCCGTCATCCCCGAGTCGCACTGCGTCCCGGGACCCGGTCCCATCATGACCGAGTCGCACTGCGTCCCGGGACCCGGCCCGTCATCCCCGAGTCGCACTGCGTCCCGGGACCGCCGCCTCCGTCCCGGGGTTCAGCATCGACAACACAGATGCTGTAGGAAAGACTTCCCCTCCCCACGCCCCTGCACCGTCTCCCCGCACTCCCCCGAGCTCGCCTGTGCTCGCACGCCCGCGCCCTGCTCAAACCCAGGCCGGCCCTCACCCAGCGAGGCCACCGGCCCTCACCCGGCGAGGCCTCCGGCCCTCACCCGGCGAGGCCACCGGCCCGCGGTGTTTCCTGCTCACCCCAGCCTTCCCCGCTCCCTGGTCCCCAGTCAGACGACGCCATGGCCTCTTGGAGAGAAGAACCAGCCGCTCCCTCACTTTGCCTCTCTCAGCCCCGCCTTCACTGGTCCCCCCGACACACACACAGAGACCTCAGGTGCCCAAACCCCAGTGCGTCTCTGGCTCTGCTGCCCTGGCCTCTGAGACCAGCACCCAGGGGACCGTTCCACTGCACACGGCTGTCAGTCACCCTTCCGCCTGAGCCGAGCCCTCCCTCCGGCCAGGAGCCCTCTGCTTGCCCCAGAGCACCACCTCCAACCCCAGCTCTGCCCCCGAGAACAGGCCCCTTCTCCGTGTGCCTCGGTTTCCCACCTATGAAGGAGCCACTGGTGCCCCGCACGGGGAGGGGCTGTGGGTGGTGGTCAGGGCTCACTGCGAGGCTGAGCACCGCCCGGCCGCCTCCCTCTGCGTGGCCCTGCAGGCCAGGCCGTGCTGACCACACTGGGTTCTGGGGCTCCCTCACCCTGTGTCCGGCACAGTCAGAACCGGCACGGTAACCTGCCCCCCCCCCCCCCGACACCGGCTGCTCCTGCGTTCCTGCCCGGCCGGGAGGGGCACTGGCACCCACCAGCTCCTCCTCCTCCCGCACCCGCACCTCAGTTATAAGCGATCGGAGGCCCCAGCCTCAAGGTAAATCGGAACCCACCCCCCACTGGCTCACCAGACCCACGAGTCCCCACCTCTCCGACTGCAGCAGCATTCAACCTCCGCGCCTCTCTGCGTCCCACTCTCAGCTTCTGTCCATTAACAGCCGTGGGGCGATGACCCTCATTCAGACCCGACTCCCCGCCCCCTCTCCCACAGCCAGGCCCTCACCCCACGTTTCTAACCTCAGTGCCCCCCGCCGCTGCCACCGCGCCCTCCCGGGAGCCCCGTCCTTCTCATCAGGCCCCCCTCTGCGGCTTCTCTACCCGGCACCCTCCGCGTTCCACAAACCACCCTCTATCACGCCCCCCGTCCCGCCCGCCACCCTGGCACACGCATCCGGGGACACTCCCGCCCGCGCCGCCACCGCGTGTCCAGGCCAAGGGACGACTTACTCATCACCCAGTCCCTCCGGGACCTCGGGTTCCAGGGAGTCAGGCCGGCGGCTGCGACAGGTGCTGAAGGTGCCGCTGGGTGCGCACTGGCCGGTGGTGGCAGAGGCCACGACCCAGCTCGAGGAGAAGGCCATCTGAGGGCCAGGCCTCCCCTGGCAGCGAGCCCCCCTCAGCCACGAGGGGCCCCGCCGCACCTGGCCGGGTTGATCCTACAGACCAGCCCCGTGGCATCTGGCACGAACCTCACCCAAAATTCCCCGCTCAAAGGGAAGGTCACCCGCCCGCTCCCCCCAAGAGCCAGCGGGGCTATGCTTCCTTCAGGGTCCACTCCAGACTTCAGAAGACGGAAACGGGACAACCCACATCGCCTCCTTTGGCCTGGATTCTCATCCATACGTGTAAGGCACCATTATCCATACGTTTAGGGCACCATTATCCATACGTTTAGGGCACCATTATCCATACGTGTAAGGCACCATTATCCATACGTGTAAGGCACCATTACCCATACGTGTAAGGCACCATTATCCATACGTGTAAGGCACCATTATCCATACGTGTAAGGCACCATTATCCATACGTGTAAGGCACCATTACCCCGAGCCCCAGGCATTTCCTACAGAAGCACAGCCGGAATGGAGAGCAGAGTTTTGAGGAATTAAAGCACATTGTAGGTTATAGACAGTCCTCGCGTTATGTCAGACTCGATGTACGTCATTTCGTGGTTACATTGCCATCTCCATTTATTTTAAAAAAAGCCGTCATTTCAATGTATGTGCACATGTGCTTTATGTTTTGCATTATTTATTTACCACAAGGTCAGGAATTATCTTTCTTTTACACTGTTTTTACTGGTCACTTCATTCCTGCTGTGTCTGTGCCCATGTGAGTGACGTAGGTGCTTATGTAGGTGGGTTCCGACTTACAGCGAAAATCTCATTACGTCGCCCTAGCCGGTTTGGCTCAGTGGATAGAGTCCCACGTTTGATTCCAGTCAAGGGCATGTACTTTGGTTGCGGGTACATCCCCAGTGGGGGGCGTGATTGATGTTTCTTTCTCATAGATGTTTTTAACTCTCTATCCCTCCCCTTCCTCCTCTATGTAAAAAACCAATAAAAGATATTGAAAAAAGAAAATCGCATTATGTCGCCATAGGAACAGATCTCCAACGTAACCCAAGGACCTACTGTATATGAGATTATTATTTAGATTGTGCTTAGGATGTTGGATTTTTAGGAGAAATTTCAGTTTCAAACAATTATAATGCGGCACACTGAGACCTATTTTTAGCAGAAGGTACACTTTGATAAAATCTAATGCATGAGAAGCAGAATGTCCAATAGAGAGAAATCAGAGCTATTATCACTTTAAAATGACTTAGTTTTTGTACAAAATACTGTGCAATCGGCTTTCTCTGATCGTCTCCCTGTTTACTCCGCCGCTTTCTGGAGTTCCAGTTCGTACAGTGCAGGCACCGCTATGTACCCACGATCAGCAAAGCCTCGTGGCTGTGACTTCACTGTACGAGCTGCGCCACCAGAACTATGAAGTAGTTTCCCTGCCACGGAATGAGATCGCTGTCATCGTCAGGGGTCAGAACCCACCTTACCTGCCGTCCTTCACAGCGACACCTAACGAAACCACCGCGCCCCAGGCCCAGGCCGCGCCGCAGGGGAGTGTGGGGCGCAGGGCACCGCAGGCAGCCAGGCCACACGAGGAGCAGCTTCTCCGTTGGCACGAGACCCCTCCCCGGGCTGGGTGTGTTTGAGGGGCTGCACCTGTGAGAGGGCGGTGAGTTCGTGCCGAACCTGGGACCCGGGCCGCTGGGAGCGGAGCCTGCGGGAACTCTGTGAGACGCCCGCCTGCGGGAAGGTCCGTGCTGAGCACTGGGAGCCACGCCGTCCTTTAAAAGCTCCCGAAGGGAGGCCGCTCTCTGGGATCCACGGGCTTGTGTGGGGACCAAGCCACCACCGGGCCCATCGCTGGCGTACAGTTTAACAGAGCCAAACGCCATGGCAAACTCACCAGATTCCATAGTCACGTGCAAACATTACATTTAGAAAATTCCATGTTCTCATGAAAAAACTTTGTGGGATCCTCTTCACTTCCTTTGAAAGTTACTCACACTGGTACAGTGTGCTCTAATGTTCTGACTTAAATGTTAAAAATTAGTAACTATGAGAAAGTTCTGGGCACAGAATCTAAGTGAAATCATTACAAATCAAGTACCAACTTTAAGGTTAGCTCCAAAGTTAATGGTGGAGGCAGGTCACCTCTGAGGCAGTGTTAAGAACGATAATGGGCTGCAGCATAGCAAACTGAGCTGTTCAAGTATAACCACCGCAAACCAGTACCGCCCCGTAACGCTCCGGGCTCCGAATGGGGGAGCGTCCGCCCGGTGCGCAGTGCGCCCGGCGAGAGCGCGGGCCGGACGGAGCCTGACCACAGCGGGCCCGGGGCTGCAGCCCGCCCGCCCGCCCCGCCGCCGGCTTTAAGTCGAGGCACAAAGTGACGGGCGAGCAGGCAGCAGGCCCGCAAGTACCCGATTCTTAGGTATCAGGGCCCCTCCCACCCCCCGCCGACAGCAGGGAACAACCTGGGAGACTGCATGTTAGTCACTGGATGCTTTGGGCAAGGAGAGAGGCTTTCCTTTTCCCCAAAAGGAATGAGTCCACCGTAGCGTGATTTTTCCTTGCAGACACTTAGACATGCCGGCAACAGCAGAGAGATGTACCACAAACAAGCATTTTTTTGCATCTTTTTTATTGTTCGGAACACCACAGTAGCCCAGATTTCACAGTGACAGTGAGCTTTTTAATAAAACTGCTTACACACACGTGATAGAGCAGGTCATACAGAAGCACAGTGACACTTCCACAGGAGAGAGAGTGACTACTGCCTGCAGCCCTCACATTCCTCTCCTGACTGGCCACACCCAGACTCACCTCCGCTCCACTGAGCCAGCTGTGCTACAGCTGCCATGAATTTCCTTCAGTCAGTCAGACTGAGTTATTCTGTTACTGTGCACCAAATACTTGTATATCTTCAGACCCCCAGTTACTAAAAAATTCACTCTTCAGATCTCCACCGTGTGGCCCTGTGGGCACCCCCACCCCCCGAAGCAGGCAGCCACGGTCCCAGACCAACACCACGTGTGTGTCCGGTGGTCAGCACCCTTCATGTCACACCACCCGTCAAGCACGCCGCTGCCCCCCGCCAGGCCATCCGGCCCTGCGCAGACGGGAGGCCGCTGACCACGTGCTGGCCCTGCTGACAGCCACGGCTGCGCTATCTCAGGAACTGAGTGAGTGAGGGCCTGGTTGGTTACGCCTCCCAATGACACACTCACCATCACGTAAAAGGCTTGAGCATCGTTGCCGGGAAGGACACCCATATCAGCTGTGCCACAACCAGCACCCCCTCCCCAGGGAGCCGGCTGCCGCCGCAGCGTGGGGCACGGGCGCTTGCATCTGGCCCAGTCCACCCGCTCACCTGAGGCAACCGAGACAAGACGCGTGCCCGCCCCCGAAAGTGCGCCCTCTGCCTGCAGAAATGTGGCAGCTACGCCAGTCACAGGGGAGAACCCCGGAGGGTGCTCAGGACTGCCCAGGGCACCCCGTTAGTGGCTTTACGTACGTTCGCCTCAGTTTCACTGTCCTTTCCCCCACAGGAACGGGAGTCGCTCCCCTGACCTCTCCCAGGGTTACGTCGCTGGCCCAGCACCTACTTCTGTCCATCCTCATGAAGGAACGGGAGCACCCGGAGTCCGCGTCCCCCACAGGCAAGACCAGCCGCCCGTCGCTGCCCCCTGGCCCCCCTCCCGCCTCAGCACAGGGTGACTCGGCTCGTCTTCTGGTACCGCTCCCCTTCCCTACACAGACACTGCGAAGTCCCGCTTCCTGGAAAGTCACCCTCATGGAAGTTTCTGGAGCTTTCCTTCCCATTGAACTGCATTTTAGTAAAAACTACTTATTTTACCAAGTTTTCATTTTAATGTCAAACTTTAACCTTTCCAGATTTGGCATCGTCTTCAATGTCTAAAGTGTGTTTTAAAGGTTACAAGGATCAGAGGGTCAAGTGCAAGCAGCAGGGCACTGAAGGCCCCCCTTCCCCCCACCTACTGATATGACCATGTCCCTCTCAGAGCTTCCGTTCTAGGGGGGTGCGGGGGGAGGAGGAGAAACAAACAAAGGGACATCCAAACAGGTGTGTCAGGTAACAACAAGCCCTAGGCATTCATTTTTCTTGCAATGCTTAGCTTACTAAGTTTATTTTTTTAAGTGCATCAACGTTTGACCTGTGTTTTGCCTCACATGTTGGATTCAGAGTTTAAATTACACATTTTAGTAGCAATAAGAAAAAAACAGTTGAATCTTTTTTAAATCCTCACCTGAGGGTATTTTTCTGTTGATTTTTAGGGAGTGGAAGAGAGGGAGACAAAAACATTGATGTAAGAGAAGCCTGCAATCGAGGTATATACGCTTGACTGGAATCGAACCCGGGACCTTTTGGTCCACAGGCTGATGCTCTCTCCTGAGCCAAACCGCCAGGGCCAGAGCAGAATCTGCAAGACCCGATGTGAGGCCCGAGGCAGCTCCTTCTGCTTCCAGGGCATGTGAAAGTGGGGGTGCAGCCTCTCGGAGAGAAGGGCATCTTCGCGCTGAGTCAACGACTCGCTCAGCCCAGAAGGCGTGTGAATGCACACACGCTTCTGCATATGGCCCCGGTGCCCGGCACCCACGGCATTAGACTGGAACATCCCATTTCAAACAGGATTCACACAGGAGAGCGGGGTGTGAGAGAGGGTGGGCAGAAAAGTCTATCCAACTCAGACTCTGTGATTCTTGTGACCATCTTATTACAAATATGAAAACCAGACGGACGGACAGACAGACAGAACTGACACGCCCGGATGCTAATTTCCCAGCTGCCAGGCCAACGGTCTGCCTCTCAGACGGTGTCCAGGGCACGGACCTCTTGGGAAAATCTCCTCCTCAAACCCATCCTATGGGAGGTGGGGGCCCGGGAGGAAGAAAACCAGACGGTGACCACTGCCACAGTATCCGCGACACACTAACCCACACGCTTCCCTATCGCTGGGCCTGGTGCTGAGGGAGACAAAGTCAAGTTTATTGTCGGCCAACACGCGGGGTGGAGGGCCCGAGAGAGCCAGCCACGGAGAGAAACTGGTTTAGTTCTGAGGGCAGCACAGGAGGAAGCACAAGCGCCAGCACCCTGACAGCGGCAGGTGCAAAGGAAGCGTCCCGCAGCCCGCCCGTCAGAGGGCCAGCGCGCCCCTCCTGAAGGCGGAGATGGACGCAAACGTGCGGGCACACCCTCCGAGAACACGGGCCTCGCGGGCGGGCCCCGGAGGACGAGTGACCGCCCTGGAGAGTCGAGGCTAATTGTACTTGGCGGGACCACTGCTGGGGAACAGCAGTGCCTTCATTACAAGAGGGCCAGTCTGACAAGGACACCATGTGTCCATCTGTGACTCCCAGCGGGCACAGTGCACCTCTCCTCCTGAACCAGGATTCCGCTGCCAGCCGAGCCCAGAGAGCTTAGCGGGAGGGGCGGAGGGGCTGCCCCGCAGGCAGCCAGCATTTGCTGCCACAGGTCGAAGACCATTTTCTCGGCTAGCCCACAGAGGAGGGTACCAAGTTCGGGTGATTAAAGGTATAGACGGTCCAGACAGGGAAAACCTGCATTGTTACAAAGCTAGGACCCGGGGCTATGCCAGTCTTAGACTTTTACCAAGTCCTCTTCCCAGAGATCAATCACTTTCCGATGCCAAAGTAAGAGACAGACAGACAGCATTTCACACGGGGGCTGTCTCCAGACGACTCTCGGTGAAGACCAAGAGCACACATTCATTGAGGAGGGAGATCTTCCTCCAAGAAAACGCCTCAGAACATTTTACCAAAATTACCAGTTAAAAGGAAAACAAACAAAAAACAACTGCGGGGAGAGGAATAAAAACGATGAGAGCGAAAGGCACTTACCCAGAAGCGAGACAGGCTGGGTGACCGGAGGGGTGGGCAGACTCGTGGGCGCGGCGGGCGGAGCGGCAGAGCCGTACATTTTCACGCTGTCACCAGACTCGGCGTTTCCTCTAGCCCCAGACACCACTGTTGGAATGGGATTTCCAATAGGTAAGTCTTTTGTAGGGTCTTCATTTATACCAGCGATAGTAGCTAAGGAATACAATCACACCAACATGTGACGCTGAGTAACTAATGCTCCCGCCACACTCTACGCCTATGACTAACGCGGGCGCCCTCCGCTCCCGACGCCGGGCAGAGCTGAGCACCGGGAAAGCATGCTTACAGTTCGGGATGCTGATGGGCGGAGTGTGCGGAGGAGGGATGGACACTGGCGGAGTGATAGGAGGCGGGGGTCCGGGAGGAAGAAAACCTAGGGCGAGAGAAACAGTCACCGGCGCCGCACCACCGCACCGCAGACCACGGCACCGCCTCGCACCGCGCGGTTACCTGGCGGCAGGTGCATGGGGTTGAATCCTGGGCGCAGAAAGGGTGGCGGCGGCGGCGGCGGCACGCCGGGACCGAAGCCCGGCGGCGGAATTCCCAGAGGCGGCGTGAAGGCGGGCGGCTGGAGCGCACCAACCACGGGAGGCCCTGGCTGGTGTGGGGGGACCTGGAGCGGAGGAGGAAGCATGAAGCCACACGCCAGCCCCTCCCACCGACACCGCGAGCAGAGAGAGGAAACACCTGGCTGGAAAGCCGCCGTTTCCCAATCTCTTCTCCGGAGAGTAAATGGAAACAGGTGGAATCTGTCCCTGCCCCACGCACAAAGCCGTGCGCTCGCTGCTTTACCACCCAGAGGCACACTGCCCCCGCGCCCGCTGGCGACCCGGCAGGAAGTCAGACTATCGCCTAAGAAAGCCACCCCTCCGGTCCCCCAGGGATCTGAGCGCAGTCACACCGCGGGGCCGGCTCTGATCTGAGCGAGCGCACACCCTCTAGACCTCAGTTTATCTATCTGTAAAATGGAAAAGTGCCAACCTCAACAATCATGGGGATTAAGAGTTACAATGCATGTGAAGTGCTAGTGCCTGGCACTTAATAAACACCCAACAAATAAATGTTCACTATTGTTTAAAAAAAAGTATGAACGATTTTAACAAGCGAGTCAGGTTTCTTAAATGAACGCTGACACACTGACTCTTATTTAAAATGGAGCCCGAAGGGCATCTCTGAAAGGTCGACTACAGAGTGACCACTTAGGAAGCCCCTTTACAAACTGTCACAGCCAAAGCAGGAGGCGAGGAACCCGCTTTGTGTTAGTGCGGATTTACCTGGGAGGCTCAATGTAAGAAAAAGGAAGGAAGGTACTGAAAGACAAGAAAAATCTAGCAGGGGATATGGAAACCGTGGGTCACCTATCGATCATTTACCCAAAGGTGTTTTATTGAGATGAGGCAATGGGACACGCCTCGCTTACCCCTCAAACCGTCCGCCAGAGGAAGGCCAGCGGCGGGCGGGCGGGCGGGCGAGGCTGCTGCCTGTTCACAGACAGAGGGTGCTTGGTGCTCGGCTACTGCCCACGGTCAACGGGGCTGGGACCGAAGCTCTGATCTACCAGAACCCGCCCTTTCTCTGAAGTATCAGGACAGCGAACACTCTCTTAAGAACATACCTTCATGTTAAATGGCACTCAATTTATTTTTTAAAAAATTCACGCTAGCACTGCCAAACCAAAGATTTAGAAACGTCTTTCCCTCGAAATAGCTGCTTGTCGGGTATGAATCCAGCTCCCTCAGAGCCTAAGCCCATGAAGATCAAGATCCAATATGGAAACAAGGCAAAGTAAAAAGAGTAGGAGACACGAACGGGTTTGCATCTCAGGTTTGACACGTCCTAGCTAAGATACTCTGTAATCTAGACAGATGTGAGGCAATACGAGTGCGTTCTGTTTCATGAACATTACTTAAAAATGTGTTACTAGAGCTTATAGGCAACAGGTTGGACATATCAAAATACGACAAATTAACCCACATTTACGACTCGGGTCTTTGGCTATAAACGCAGACACACATCTGCGTGAGACCGGAAAGGTGTGTTTCAGAAAGGTGCCGGCTTAAGGACGCCGGGGCTCCTACCTGTGGGGGCGGGACTGTGATGGGCGCGGGGACGGGAATCGGAGGGACAGGCACAGGCAAAGGCTTGGGTACAGGGGACACCGGTTCTGCATGGGAGCTTTCGGCCCCTCCGTTCTGAGCGACTTCATTCTCGTGCTTCTTGGTAATTCCTTTCCACTCTGCGGGAATGAGAGAAACTTAACCACACAGCGTACCATGTCAGGTTAAAACTTAATCCTTAAGTTTTAAATATTGATTATAATAAAAGTAAAAACACCCCAGTGACCTAATTATTTAAGACTGCCCATGCTAACCTTATGAATAGTATTTAAATTAGCAACATGCAGAGAAACCAAGATGGCAGCATAGGTAAACACCTAAACTGCTGCCTCGCACAACTATTTCAAAACTACAGCTAAAAGACGGAACAGACATCATCCAGAACCACAGGAAAGCTGGCTGAGGGGAAATTCTACAACTAGAGGGAAAGAGAGGGGCTCATGGAGACTCAGAGGAGCTGGAGGAGGCAGAGGTACTGAGACATGCACATGGAGAGGACTGGCAACTGAGTGCACGGCTGGCTTTCTCAAGCGGGAGGCAGACAAAAGCTCCCGACTGCACTGAACTCCAGTTCCGGGCGAGACCCTGGGGACCCAGACTCTTTCAGGGAGAAAACGGACCGCCTGGCAGCGGGCGCAACTCGAGGGCGGCTCTCTCAGAGGAGCTTGCAGCCATTACCACGGGACACTGAGACCCAGGGGCCTTTTAGGGCTGGGCTGACGGAAAACCAATGCTGTCTGCTCAGCCCTGAGACTCTGCCCCATCCAAGCTGAACACAGAGGCTTTTTTGCAAGTCTACTCCCATAAGAATGTCTCCAGCACAGAAGTTCTCCCAGCGTAGACACAGCTGATCCTCACAGTCAATAGGCCTGGAGATCAATTCCTCCCAGTGATACCAACAACAATCAAGATTTAACTACAACAAGACTGCGTACACTGCCCATAAAGGGGTGCCCAAAAGTGTGCACCTAGCCGAAGCCAGTTTGGCTCAGTGGATAGAGCATCGGCCTGCGGACTGGAAGGTCCCAGATTCAATTCCAGTCAAGGGCATGTACCTTGGTTGTGGCCACATCTCCAGTGAGGGGCATGCAGGAGGCAGCTGATCAATGTGTCTCATTGATGTTTCTATTTCTATCTCTCTCTCTCCTTTCCTCTCTGTAAAAAATCAATAAAACATATTAAAAAAAAAGTGTGCACTTCAGGTAACTGGGGGAGACTGAGCCACTGGGCCCTATAGGA
>PVJN01050210.1:0-14932 GCA_004026805.1 Lasiurus borealis
TCCCATTTGACCCTGTAATCCCACTCTTAGGAATTTATCCTAAGAAATCACAAACACCAATCAGAAAGGATTTATGCACCCCTATGTTCATAGCAGCACAATTTACAATAGCTACAATTTGGAAACAGCCTAGGTGCCCGTCAGCAGATGAGTGGATCAGAAAACAGTGGTACATCTACACAATGGAATTCTATGCTGCTATTAAAAAGTAGGAATTCTTACCATTTGCAGCAACCTGGATGGAACTGGAGAGCGTTATGCTTAGTGAAATAAGCCAGTCAATGAAGGAGAAGCATCATATGATCTCACTCATTTGTGGATAATAAAGAACATTATAAACTGATGAACAAAAGGATAGATACAGAGGCAGTAAAGCTTCAAACAGACTGTGAAATTAGAGCAGGAAGATTAAGGTTAGGTGAGGTAGATAAGAGATCAATCAAAGGACTTGTATGCATGCATATAAGCATAACCAATGAATATAGACACTGGGGTGTTGGGATATGCCAGGGAGGGAGGGGGGTAATGGTGAGATATGTATAAAAATTAATAAAAAAAAAGAAAAATAAGCACTGAGAAAGTAGATCATATGAGATCATTATTCATCTTTTAGTCACATGACATGAAAAAATGTTTCTTTTAGTACACTGTGGACAATCCTGGATTTGCAATCCTGATTGATCTCTCCATATTTTTTTGTGTATGAAGTAACATTTTTCTTAACTAATTTTTCTCCCATTGTCCATTGAAATACCTACACATCCTTAAGACCCAGTTTACTAATAGATATTACCTCCTCAGTTCTAGTTTGAAATCATCTACATATACATGAATCAGAAAAGGTATGATGACTCAAAGAATATATTAAAAGTGAGAGGAAAACCAAGCATATACCTTCAGCTTTGCCTATATTTAGGAATAATTCTCCCTTCTTTAGAAAGAATCCCCATTAATCAGACTGATAAGTAATTTTTAATGTTATAAGTTTAAAAAAAAATGGGAATTTTGTTCTAAAGACCAAGAACAGTGAAACCTTGTCAAATGAAAGGCTCAAATGCTGCTAAGTTATACAGGAGGAAGAGGAAGACCAAAAAAGGCACCCTCAAGTCTTATTCATAAAACAGTTTTGGGAATTTTTGAATATTGTTAGATTTCTACTCTCCTTCATCCATCATCCTAAGACTCCTTAAAAAAATATTCTGAGGACTTAAAACCCCATTAATCACAAGAAAACACGCGCACACACACACACACACACACACACACACCTACATATACACAACCAGTTGGAACAGACTAACATTTGAATGAAGTTTAAGAAAAGAAGCTGAAGGATCCTGGAGGTAGAGGACCCTGAGAAGGCATGGCAAAATCAAAGAAAACTTTTTGAAATGTACTTTTCTCATATCTCTACTTGGAAGAAGATGGAAATTCTGTTAAAAGGGAAAAGTTAAAAAAAAAAAAACTTTTATCTACCATTTTCTATATTTGATATGAACTTGAATGCTTAAATAATAACAAATTTTCCACAATTTCAAATGTTAATGGTATTTAAGCAAAAAGTTATGAAGGCTGATGAATTCTAAAGCAGGTAGGATTGGGGATTTTACCAGGGTGAAGGAAGGAGACAGGAACACATGAGAAATGCAATAGAGAAGAGCAAATAAATGGAGAAGAGTAATGGAAGAGGATCCTATCTAATAAAAGAGTAATATGTAAATTAACCATCACTCTACTACGCCCAAAAGCCATGCCCACCAGCCAATCAGGAGTGAGTATGCAAATTAACCCAACCAAGATGACTGTGGCTATGGACCAAGCAGGGGACTTGGGTTTCCCTGGCAATGGAAGAAGCCAAGCTTTCTTTCCACCCTGGATGGTCCAGGTTTCCACTCAAAGCTACAAAGTTTCAAATATAAAAGATAAATAAATCCCAACAAAAATGTCTGTGTCCATGGAGCTGGAGAGAGCAGGAGGCTTGAGTTGCTCCTGGTGATAAAAGAAGCCAAACTTCCACAGCCCTGGCTTGCGTTGGCCTCTGCTCAAGGCTACAAAGTTTCTATTGTAGAAGATAAATAAATCCCAGATACAAGGGCTTCCACTTGAATCCTTGAGAGGCATGGCCAGCCTGCAAGTCACCACAGGCCCCTCACCCAGGCCACCCAATGTCCCAAGAGAACTCCCACCCTGATCTGGGACATCCTTCAGGGCAAACCAGCTGGCCCTCACTCGTGCACCAGTCCTCTATCCTATCTAATAAAAGGGTAATATGCAAATTGACTATCACTCCATCACACAAGATGGCTGTCCCCATGTGTGTCCTCTATCTCCATGGGGACAGTCAAAGATGATTGCCCCCATGTAGACACAAGATGGCTGCCACAAGATGGCCAGCATGCGAGGGCAGTTGGGAGGCAATAGGCCTACAAGGCAGGACAGTTAGGAGCAAACATGCTGGCAGGGGAGCAGTTAGGCATCAATCAGGCTAGCAGGGTTGTGTTTAGGAGGTGATCAGGATGGCAGGCAGAAGCGGTTAGGGGCAATCAGGAAGGGAGGCAGGTGAGCAGTTGGGAGGCAGCAGTCCTGGATTGTGTGAGGGATATTGGACTGCCTACTAGGATTGGGCCTAAATGGATAATCAGACTTCCCTCGAGGAGGCCCAGATAGGAGAGGGTGATGGCTGGGCTGAGGGACATCCTTCCCCCTTGCACAAATTTCATCCTCCAGGCCTTTAGTGTTTATATATTTGTGTGTATGTCTGGTGTGCACATGTGTGTATTTGGTGGGACTGGGAGGAAAAAGAGATTGAATCATGACAATATTTTGAATTTAGATTTAATTCTTTGTACAATAATCAGATGTACAGACTATTAATATTTGATATTCCTAGTTACTTCTCCCAGGCACTTATCAGTAATATTGCTTTTCTTTTACTAGATCATTTTATATTGCTTATTTGTCTTATATTTCCATAGATATAAAAGTACCTCACTCTGTAGCTCTGTGAACAGAGAGAAAGACTTTCTTAGGATTACACATGGCAAATAAAAAAATTGTTTCCTTATCTTACATAAAGAAAACTCACATTAATGTTTTTTTCTAGATATATAATTGACCATGTATACTTTTGCCTGCTCTTTATTATTCTCAGTATATTGGCAACATGAAATACATTTTAAAGTAAATAGTATTTAGAAAAAATTTGAATAAAATGAATTGGCTGGATAGTTTTATACTGTTTTCATAATTTAATTTTATAAAGTAAAACCTCAAAGAGGACAAGAGTATCATATTACTTTTTAATTTTGGAATAATTAAAACCTTATTTAATCAGTGGAGAATTTTTATTTTATTTAATTTCATAAAGTAAAGAAAGAGTAGGATTTCTGCATGATCTAAGAAATAAAGAATGATCAGAGGCAATAGAAGACCTCCTCTGCACAATGTCACAAAAGTACCCAGACGTTTTATCTTAGACATGATTCTTATTTCTTAGCTTGAGACTACACACAGGAAAACTCTTTGTTCTCAGTGCAGCCCAAACTTCTATCTTAAAGCAATGAACTCAGTTTAGAACCTGCTCATAAGATGTGTTTGCACATCATTGGTATGTTCTAGTGGCATGTATATTCCCATCAAAGGGATTGTCATGGAATTAAAGATGTTAAAAATTTCCATCTGAGTGTGTGAAAGTGACGTTTGCTGCTAATTTTGTTCTCCTGGTGAACTCTTCAAGCAAAAGCCTTCTGTGGGAGGCAAGATGATGTCATTACAATGCTAGCATACATTTTTTAACCTTTAGAATGAGACATATTGTGGCATATATTTCACTACTTTTAAAAGCAGTGAGATAAAAACTTGGAGGAGGAGGTTGTCAATTTTATATTTTTATATGTGTGGTTTCCAGAGCTTTAAGAATGACTCCAGGGCTACAATTTTCTCTGGCACATGGATTTTCTCTGTGGTCTATGAGAGGCAAGCCCCTTGATGTATGTTTATGTTTATGAGACCAACAGAGAAATGCCTACTTACTTTTGGAGGTTTTAATACTTTGTGCAGGCAAAATAATTTTTAGCACTAGTTGTTTAAAATAAAAGAAAATTAAAATTCTGATTCCAACTCTGACATGTGAAAAGCCTGGAAGTTGTTACTCCTGCTTTTACAACCAGAAAAAAATGCTGAATAAACTGAAATCCAATTACTTTTCTTGGACCTATCAAAGAAATGAGGTTACCCACCAAACTCCCAACCTTAAATTCAGAAAGATGAGAAAATGTGGAGTAACTGTTGATATCTCCTTTTCTTAAGAAGAAGTCACTGGAGCCACAGATGCTGGAAACAGTTAAATGATAATTTTGATAGATTGCTAGAGGCTAAATATGAACTAGCATGTGAGTGAGGAATTTCTGGGGACTGCAGCAAAGGGGTTTTACCTCCAGGAAACATACAGATTCTCAAACTGAAGAGCCAAGAAAGATCTCCATACTCTCAAAGGCGATGGGGGAAGTAGCCATTATGAAATGTTCCAAGTGTTCTAAAATGAAGGGCCACTCTTCAGAAGAAAGACTTTACCAGAGCCTTAGCTAATTAAGAGGAAGAGCATTCTCTCCACTCCAGCCTCCTGTAGCTTTTCTATAACACCTAAGTGGAAAAAAAAATCCAAGAACTATTACTTTGTGAAGGTTACAGCTCAAGTAAAATATAGATATTTAATAATAATATTTTGGAATGTTTTTTCTCCCCATTCTCTATCACATCAACAGGAAGGTATAACCTATCTAATAAAAAAGCAATATGCGAATTGACTGTACCTTCACTACACTCACAAACCACGTCCACCAGCTAATCTGGCATGGATATGCAAATTAACCCAACTAAGTTGGCTATGGCCACAGAGATGGAGGAAGACAAGCTTTCCGCATGCCCTAGCCAGCCTAGGCAACCACGTAAGGCAACAAAATTTCAATGGCTGCCAAGGGAGTGAGCAGAAGGCTTGGTTCCACTCCAGGCTACAAAGTTTCAATTGTAGAAGATAAATAAATCCCGGATACCAGAGTGTCCTCGTGGGTTGTTCAGGGATCTGGCTGGCCAGCAAACCACCACAGGCCCCTCACCCAGGCCATCCCATGGCCCAAGAGAACCCCCACCCTGATCTGGGACACCCTTCAAGTCAAACCAGCTGGCCCTTACCCATGCACCTGACCTATATCCTATCTCATAAAAGAGTAATATGCAGATTGACCACCATTCCAACACACAAGATGGCTGCCCCCATGTGGTCAAATATCCTGCCCCCATGTGGACACAAGATGGCCACCACAAGATGGCCAGCAGGGGAAGGCAGTTAGGAGGGATAAGTCCTGCAAGGGAGGGCAGTTGGAGGTCATCAGGCCTGCAAGGGAGGGCAGTTAGGAGTGACCAGGTTGGCAGAGAAGGGAAGTTGGGGATGACTGGGCCTGCAGGGAAGGGAAGTTGAGGGGGGACCCAGGCCTACACAGTTAGGGGTGACCAGGCCCACAGGGGAGGACAGTTAGGGACAAACAGGCTGGAAGGGGAGCAGTTAGGCATCAATCAGGCTGGCAGGGAAGTGGTGATGGGGTTTTCAGGCTGGCAGGCAGAAGCAGTTAGGGGCAATCAGGAAGGCAGGCAGGTGAGTAGTTGGGAGGCAGCAGTCCTGGATAGTGTAAGTGATGTCTGACTGCCTGTTCAGGCCCCAGCCTACTTGGATCAGGCCTAAACAAGAATTCTGACATCCCTCAAGGGGTCTCAGATTGGAGAGGAGCAGGCTGGGATGAGAGACACCTCCTCATGCACGAATTTTGTGCACCGGGTCTCTAATAGTATAATAACAGTGCATTATAGTTTAAGGGCTACTAGACAGACTTCATTGAAAGAATATTTCCTAGGAAAGTCAAACACAAGAACAAAGACACTGAAGAAATATGAAGTCTTTGGCACTGATAGCTACAGCAAATGTTAAAGAGAGCCATAGTAACATCAGACCTTGCATAGGGATTTTCAACCTGTGTGCCATGGAAGACACACTGGTATGCCTCAAAAGTTTTTAAAACACGCTTGTGGGAATGCAGACTGGTGCAGCCACTGTGGACAACAGTATGGAGTTTCATCAAAAACTTAAGACTGGAACTCCCATTTGACCCTGTGATCCCACTTCTAGAAATATATTCTAAGAAATCAGAAAAACTAATGAGAAATAATATAAGCACCCTTATGTTCATGGCAGTGCTATTTGCAATAGCTAAGATTTGGAAACAGCCTAAGTGCCCATCAGCAGATGAGTGGATTTAAAAGCTGTGGTACATCTACACAATGGAATACTGTGCAGCTATAAAAAAAAAATGAAAAGAAAGAACTCTTACCATTTGCAACAGTATGGAGGGACCTGGAGAGTGTTATGTTAAGCTAAATAAGCCAGTCAAAGAAATACAAGTATCAAATGATCTCATGCAGATGTGTAATCCAAAGAACAAAATAAACTGATGAACAAAATAGATCCAGGACATAAAATCAAGGAACAGTCTGTGGATCTCAAGGAAGGTGGGAGAGGATGAGTGAGTAAGAAGAGATCAAAGGATTGTACAGACAATAGGGTAGTGAAGACCTCAGGTGGTGGCAGGGGTAAGTTGGAAGAGGTCAATGGGAGAAATGGTGACATATGTAATACTTTCAATAATGAAGTTTAAAAACAAACAAACATGCAATACCTGTGTATTTAGTCAGGGGCACTGACCTCTTAACCCTTAGATGTTAAAATAAAAAATGACAACAACCAACACAATAATAGCTGTTTGGCATGACTGAATCAAAATTATACCTATTTTTTGAAAGATCAGCCAAAAATATAACATATTTTTGATGTGCTACTGTATTTTAGTAATGAATTCACGTGTGTGTACTCATTGAAAAAGGTTGAAAATTGCTGCATTATACTAAAGACCTGCCTTTTTCAGTTCCTATTACCTAATATATATCTGGCTTTCAACAACAACAAAAAAATTACAAGGCATGTTAAAAGGCAAGAGAAAAAACTAGTCATAAGACAAAGCAAATTTCAACCAGACACACAGATGTTGGAATTTTTAGACAAAAAAATTAAAATAACTATGATTAATATGTTTAGGGTGTTAATGGAAATAGCATGGAAGAACAGATGGGTAAAGTAATCAGAGGGATAGAAATTCTAGGAAAGAATCAAAAGAATATGCTAGAAATAAAAACCATTGCAATAAAAATGAAAAATGCCTTAGAAGGACTCATTAGTAAAGTTGGCACAGCTGAGAAAACAATAAGTAAACTGAAAGAAAGATCACTATAAACTTTCCAAAAGAAAAATGAAAGAGAAAAAGAAGTAAAAAAGAAAGAATTTAAAAAATTATATAGAGGAGGGTTGGGGGGGGTGGATGATAAGGCTGAAAGGATTAAGCAAGAACAAAAATTTAGAGATGCAGACAACAGTATCTTAAATATCAGAGGGAAAGGGGGTTGGCGTGGAGGCAGTAAGGGTAAAGGGAGGATAAATGACTATGGAAGGAGACTTGATTGGAATAGTGAACATGCAATATAATATATAGATGATGGATTATATAATTATATACCTGAAACCTACACAATTTTTTTATTTCTTTATTGAGTAAGACATTATATATGTGTCCTTATCCCCCATTGCCCACCCCCAACCCCCAACTCATATCCTCATCCCCCTGTTGACTGTGTCCATTGGTTAGGCTTACCTTGTTATTTATTTTTTTATTTTATTGTGTTACATGTATACATATCACCCCATTGCCACCCCTCCCTCCCAGGCATACCCCAACCCCCCAGTGTCTATGTTCATTGGTTATGCTTATATGCATAGATACAAGTCCTATAGATTCAATGCATTACCCATTAAAATACCAACGATATACTTTACAGACCTAGAAAGAATTCTTCATAGATTCATCTGGAACAATAAAAGACTACGAATAGCTACAGCAATTCTGAGAAAGAAGAATAAAGTAGGTGGGATCTCAATACCAGATTTCAAGCTTTATTACAAAGCAACTGTTCTCAAAACAGCTTGGTACTGGCACAAGAACAGACATATAGACCAATGGAATAGAATAGAGAATCCAGATATCCACCCAAACCTCTATGCTCAACTAATATTTGACAAAGGAGGCATGAACATTCAATGGAGTCAAGACAGCCTCTTCAATAAATGGTGTTGGGAAAATTGGACAGATACATGCAAAAAAATGAAACTGGACCACCAACTTATACCAAATACAAAAATAAACTCAAAATGGATACAGAATTTAAACATTAGAAGGGAAACCATAAAAATATTAGAGGAATCCAATCTCAGACATATGCCGAAAGAACTTCTTCACTGATTTTGCTCCAAAGGCAATGGAAGCTAAAGAAAAAATAAACAAATGAAACCTATATAATTTTATTAACCAATGTAAATCTACATATTCAATAAAAATAACATATTTAAAATGGACAGACTGTCCAATAAGTGCATTAATACTATAAAAAGTATAACCTAGCCCTAGCTGGTTTGGCTTAGTGGACAGGGAGTCGGTTAGCCTGCAGACTGAAAGATTTCAGGTTTGATTCTGGTCAAAGGCATATGCCCAGGTTGTGGGCTTGATCCCCAGTAGGGGTGTGCAGGAGTCAACAAATCAATGATTCTCTCTCATCATTGATATTTTTTTTCTCTCCCCTCTTCCTTCCTCTTTCTAATCAATACAAATATGCTTTTAAAAGTAGTATAACCTACACACAATGAAAAAACTAGGAGAAAAAGAAAAGGAAACAGAAAAAAAATATTTGAAGTACTAATAGCTGAGGATTTCTAATATTAATGACAGATACCAAACCACAGATCTAAGAAGCTGAGAAAACATTTATCAAGATTAAAAAAATACACATATAGGTATATCATATTTAGACTGCAGAAGACCAAAAACAAGAGAAAGCATGGAAATTAATCAAAATTTATGAAACACCTTACTGATAGAGGGGGGAGGGAGAAAGATAAGAATTACAGCACACTACACTTTTAAAACTATTCTAACAAGAAGAAAGTGAAATAATTTAAAAAAAACTAATGTGGAAAGAAAATCTCTAAATACTGTATTCAGTGAAATTTTTCTTCTTAAAGTAAGGAGAAATATAGATGGATAAAAATTTAGGAAATTCATCACTAATAGACATTCCCTTCATGAAATATTTTTTAAAAATTATTTATAGAGAAAGAAAATAATATAGTTCAGACATTCAAATCTACATAAAGAAAGGAAGAATATGAGAAAAAGAATAAGTGAAAGTATTTTAACTAATATTAAAATATATATTTATTATTTTTATTAAATAAAAGATAATTATACTCATATACAGAATGATGTATTGTGTGATTATAGGTCAAGGATTAATTAAATAAATGATGGAAATACCATAAGGGACAGGATGAAAAAATAGAAAATCTTTGATATATGGGTTCTGTATGACATGTAAAGTGATAAAATGTTATTTGAAGTTGAACATGGATTACTTAAAGGTGTACATAGCAAATTCTATAGATAGAGGTGCTTATACATAATTGGAGGCCCAGTGCATGAAATTCCTCTGAGCCCTCTTGCAGTCTGTGTCCCCTAGCTCTATACTGCCAGCCTGCTCACTGCTCCTTATAGCTCAGTTTGCTGCACTATAGCACTGACATGGAGGTAGGAGAGGCTCTGCCACAGCTGCTGCACTCGCCAGTCATGAGCCCATATTTTGGCTGAGCAGTGTTCCCCCTGGTGATCAATGTGCATCACAGTGACTAGTCATTCTGTAGGTCATTCAGCAATTTAGTTGATTTGCATATTAGGGTTTTATTATATAGGATAATATTAACCTGTAAATGCATATATTAATATGCAAATATTCCTTTGCTTTGTCAGCTAAGAGAGCCTAAAAGAAATGGTGCTCTTTGGGGGAATCATGCCAATGAGAGCACAGAGACCTTGTTATTCATATACTGGGATGTTCAAGGACATCCTGGCATGACCCTAAATGGGATGTCCAAGGACTCTGGACCTGGGAATTGTAATCAGGCTAAGATACCAAATGGGTGGAAAGATACAAGTTACATTCTGCCCTTCTGTAGCCAAAATCTGATTCATGTCACTGTTGGCAAAAAGCCTTCTTTGTCTCTGGAGTAGTATACAGGTTACTGACCAGTTAGTCTGTTAGAGAGAGCAGCTGGGCAGAGCTACTGTGTGAAGAAGAGAGGCTAGCATGTCAAACTCATGGCCCATTGATTGCATGTGGCTCACAAGAAATATTTTTGCTGCCCTGCCAATATAATGGTATGTAAGAAATGGTTAAATAAAAATTTTGTGACTTAATTTTTGCAGTATCCTGTTATATATAATGCACCATTTCTCTCCACTAATACTAGCAGCGAATATTTTAGCAGCCAATTGCCACATCACTAGTCTTGTACTGACTTCTTTCATGTGTGCAACAGGAAATATTTCAATTTCAAAGAACAAAAAAACATAGGCTTATTTGTATTTGCTTATTAATTTGTGCAGTTACTCAGTGTCTAGTATGTTAATGTTCAAGAAAAAATATTAATTTTTATTAAAATGTTCTATTATTTTATCTTAACGATTACTCATTTATTTTATCCCTTTGTATTCAGCATGTCTCTATTGAAATAAACCCACATTTCTATGAAAATTGAAACTTCTGTCTTTTTGCCACCCACATAAATTTAAACCTTATTTATTTTGCCTGTCTTAGCCTTTAAGTTTGACATGCTTGGGCTAGAGAGCCCAGACAGAGCTGAGAGCTGATACTGCTATGTTGTAAGGCTAAGAGCTCACCGAGAGCTCAGATATAGCTGGTCAGGGGACACAAGAGAAACTGCTGAGCCAGAGAGCTCACCTGAGCTATACTGTATGAGGTGGTGACTAAAGGGGGCAGGGTGTGGCTGCTCAGATAATAGCTGTGGATACAGTGACTAATGCTTCTTTTGTGGGAAAGAGGAATCTGTTCACCAGCCGGTACCCAGCTGTCTGCCTGTATGGATTTTGCTGTAAAGAAGGTTTCGTCTAACAGCTATATGGCCACTGGCATCTGCAATAAAGACTCATTCTTGTATTTTCACAACCTTTCATGGCTTCTCTGTCTAAGAACTGGTATCCAAGGGAGTCCAGCCCTAGGCAGAGAGGCTTGAACCCAATACCTGTTACTAGTCAGCAGAGGATAAAAGAGGAACTTGGACTAAGTTCCCAACAGTTAGTACAGGAGGCAGGGTTTGAGAAGGACCTGCCCTGGCATAGTCAGAAAGAATTTAGAAGAATATATGGACTCAGAACAACTCAGAGCAGCAATGCTGAGCAGTGCTCCTGCTGGCTCTGATTTAATAAAGAATACACCTTGGTTCCTAATACTATCTTATATAATAAAAGCCTAATTATTATGTGTCCAACTGTTTGTTCAACTGTTCGACCAATTGCTATGACACACACTGATTACCAGGGGGCAGACACTCTGACCAGTTGGGTAGCTTGCTGCTGGGGTCTGCTGATCAGGACTGGGGAAGATGGGCTAGACATGCCCTGGAGCCTTCCTGCAGTCTTTCCCTAGCCTCAATCATGCATCGGTGGGGTCCCTTGGCCTGATGTGTACCCTCTCACAATCTGGAACCCCTCAGGGGGTGTTGGACTGCTGGTTTCAGTCTGATCCCCACAGACCAGGTCCAGGGACCACACTGATGCATGAATCCATGCACTGAGCCTCAAGTTCTTTAATTAAAGGAATCAGAGTCCCATAGAGAAATTACTAATTCTAAGTTTGGAGGGAAATACTTTAGCACTAGCAAACAGAGATGTGCTACACACTTACACATGTACACAAACACTCACTTTTACACACACTCACACTTATCAGGATATTTTAAAAGAGGCATAGAATTCATCTGAAAGAGTTCTTGATATATGGGAATAGAAACATGAGCAAAGAAATAAAGTGATATTGGGTTTTAACCAAAATATAAAATAAATACTTATAATTTCATTCTGATATAAAAAAATCCTATCTAATAAGAGTAATATGCAAATTGATCATCACTCCAACACACAAGATGGCTGCCCTTATGTAGACACAAGATAGCCACCACAAGATGGTCAGCAGGGGAGGGCAGTGGGAAGACCAGGCCTGCAAGGGAGGGCAGTTGGGGGCGATCAAGCCTGTAGAAGAGATAAGTTGGGGGAGACTGGGCCTGCAGGGGAGAGCAGTTGGGGGACCAGAACTGCAGGTGAGGCAGTTAGGGGTGACCAGGCCTGCAGGGGAGGGCAGTTAGGAGTGATGAGACCTGCAGAGGAGGGCAGTTAGGAACAATCAGGCAGGCAGGGAAGCAGTTAGGCATCAATCAGGCGGGCAGGGGAGTGGTCGGGGGATTTTCAGGCTAGCAGGCAAAAGCAGTTAGAGGCAATCAGGAAGGCAGGCAGGCAACCAGTTGGGAGCCAGCAGTCCTGGATTATGAGAGGATGTCCAACTGCCCGTTTAGGACCAAATCCTATTGGGATTGGGCCTAAACGGGCAGTTGGACATCCCTCAAGGGGTCCCAGATTGGAGAGGGTGCAGGCTGGGCTGAGGGACACACACCCCATGCACAAATTTTATGTACCAGGCCTCTAGTGGCTGAATAAATAAATAAATAAATAAATAAATAAATAAATAAATAGGAGAAGAGACAAAAACCCCAGTAGAAAAATTCTATATAATTTGTGTAGATATTCTTATCTCAAAGAAATAACACATAATTCTCCAGAGGACTGTGCATAGTGCCTCTTTTCCAAAAAGTACAGTATGAAAATAGAAAAAAACAACAACTACAGTGGAGAAACCTTATAAACATTACCTCAGTCAGATGATCAAAATCAGCATCACCAGTGATAAGTCATGCTGATAGTACAGTAAACCCTCTATTTTGTGGACCTCAATTTAATGGACTTCAGATTTAACAAACAAAATTTCTGGTTTGTACCTCATATGTGAAAATTAACACCCTATTAATTTTAAAATGTGTTTAACAATGACTTGCTCATATAAAATTAACAGATTATTAATTTATTATTATTTTTAACAAATTTTAGCAAATAGGCCATATGTTAGAAAAAAAAAAAACACTGTAGTAATTTCACCGACATAAATAAATATGGCATATCTACAACTATAGTCTACACATTTAAATTCAACATTCATAAACAATGTTTGATTAATGATTTGTCTGAGAAGAACACAGACAAATCCCAACAGAAGGTCATCAAAAACCAGGGACCTTTGGTAAGTGTCACAATGAACTGACTACTAAATGTAAAACTAAGGTAAATATGAATTAAGTATGGGCTTCATTTACAAATGGTCTGTCAATATTGGATCATTAGTTCTAACAAATATCTTAAAATGTTAAAATATCGATAATGAGAACAACTGGGTACAGAGTTTATGGGAAATAAAACTATCATCATAATTTTTTATAATCTGAAAATGTTCTAAAAGGACAGTTTATTAACAAACTATACTATTTAATTAATATAAAATAGAACCCATAAGTAATTAACACTAATGAAAAATGTCAAATCAAGAAAATAACAAAGATATACACATACTTCAAACCATTCCCCTTGATTAGTAAATTAGAACCAGTAGTCAACACAGAGATGACAAAAGCTTTTAAATTTTTATTATATGAGTCAAAAGAAATGAGAGAATACAACATTCTATCTAACTTTTTCTCTTTAATTTTACTGTGCAATTTATATTTTTACCTTCAGGATCCTAAAATATTATTTATTTTAAATAATATTTCCTTCTGCCATAAAATTAATAATATTTATTGTAGAAGTTTTGAAAAGTATCAAAGTATAAAGAAGAAAATAACAAAACCTCTAATTGCACTATCCAACTTGTATATATACTAGCAGCCTGGTGCATGATCTGGTTGCCCCCAGGTCAAGTTGTTGAAGGTTTTAACATTTTGTTTTCTGGCCATAACATTTATTTTAGTAGCATATTTCAGATATTATCTAAAATAATTATTTCTTTATTATTTTATTTAAAACATTACTGTGCCCTAATTTAGGTAACACTGCTTCATATTGTGTTCTAGAGTTTGAATATATAGGATAGGTCAAAAGTAGGTTAACATTTGTTTATATGGAAAATAATACAATAATCTATATATATAAAGCCAGTGACCATAAAAGCCATAGTGATCATAATGACTGGTCACCATGACACCACTGTGGCCAGTGAACCAGCCCGATAAGGGAATGGGGTCAGCCAGCTAAACTTGTGATCTTCTCCTCCTGCCAGCTTGCCCCTAATCAGACGCTCTCACCCTGATTAAGAGCAAGGTGGGTCAGCCAAATGCCTCCCCCCTTCCCCCCTACCAGCCTTGCCCCTGATGAACTGGTCCCACCAAGATGGGCCCACAGTTCCTCCCCCTGACCTGATTGCCCCCCACCCCAATAGGCCAATCTCCTGCAGCTCCTCCCCTTACCTGGCCCCATCCTAGATCAGACCCCCACCACAATCAGAGTCAGAGACATGACCCCTGATGACCCTTCCCCAAGGCCACTGGCCCCTGATAGTCACACCCCACCCTATTTGGGTGTGGGGCTGGCTAGCCACCACCCACAGCTCCTCCCAATGGCTGTCCCTACCCCAATTGACCAGCCCCTTCCTCTACCTGGCCCTGTCCAGATTGGAGCTCAATCAGGACAGGCCAGCAAACCAACTTCCCAGAATCTCCTCCTCTTGACAGGCCCAGCCCTGATCTGTCCTGAATGAGGCTGGGCCGGCTGGACTCCACCCATGCACAAATAATAAAATGATCTATCCTATATAATAAAGAGGTAATATG
>PVJN01050211.1:0-14931 GCA_004026805.1 Lasiurus borealis
ATTCTGTGCAGATGAAATATCAAAAATGACAAGTCAACGGCATGTAGAATAGAAATTATCTAAGTGCTCTCCCTCTATTTTGTATTTTAAGCATGACAATTTCAACCATTTCATATGAGAACTTGCACACAAGTGTACTTTGTTTAGATATGGACATTGGGAGGTTGGTGCAGATAACACAGGAGGGAAAAAGGGCCCAGTTACATAAACAGTTCATGTTCCTTGAAGGCAAGAATCTGTGCATTATTTTTTAAGCCTCTCTGTTCCTAAGCACGTTGGGTCACACCGAATGCTCCCATAGCCTATTCTGTTAGCAGAGATAACTTTCTGGTAAGACTAAAACGAGTAAAATATTTGCAAACCATGAAATTCACTTTAATTCTAATTCATACAAGTGTTATTTTGACCCTGATTCTGCCTAATCCACTGTTCATGCAAATACCAGCATTCCACAAGTGACAGAATGAATGAATGAGTGAATAAAACCTCTAGGGACACAATAGGTGAATAGCTGCGCTCTAGAACCTTCTGTAAATGTTATTACTTGATCCCACAAATGTTCACAGAGGGTCTGGATCATAACAATCAGGTTTTAGAGGAAGCTAAGGTTCAGCAGAGCTAATAAGTGGCATGTCACTGAAAGCACAGCACGGGTATGTTCCATTTCCCTGTTCTCTGGTATTGTATGATCTGCCTGCCCCTCTCCCTGGGCCTCCATCCTCCACCTCTGCCCTGCAGCTGTGGGGTATTCCTTTTGCAGCAATAAGAAAGTTAGAAAGCTGCTGCTGAGATCAGAGTTTAACCTTTCAAATGGTGAAGCATGGATCATACATATGTCAAAAGATTTTTCTAAGTTTAAATTAATTTCTCTGGTAACAAGGAAAGAATTTTGTGGAAGAAGGATTGGTGGGAGGACAATGTAAGCATTTCACATGTAACTGGTATGCTATAATTATTCTGCAAAGTGGGGAGACCTTTTTGGCTGCTGGGCGGCTGCCCACCGCCAACAGGGGCATGAGCAATACCTGGCTGTAGTTGAGGATCTTGAAGACAGATTCTGAGACAAAAAGTATCTTCCCTCGGTCACATCCTACGACAAACAAAAATCCATCTGCTGCCTAATCAGGAGAAATGGATAATCAATTTATCACACTTCAAGAAACATGACTGTAATCACTGATAGCAAATAAAGGTCTGTGTTCTAAGTAACCAAAGCACAGAACTGCTCTCATGGACATTTCACAGATTTGCTGAGAACAAGATGCTTAAAGCAAAAGTCATATAATAAACAAGATTCTCTCCAAGGCAAATCTATATCATCTATGCCATCTGATTATTACAGGGAAAAGTCCAATTATTAAATTGTTTCAAAGCCAAATTCGGCAAACCAATGTTCCTTAGATTGCATCATGGTCCAGAGAAGTCATATGTTATAGCTCTAATTAAAACAACTCTACGCAAAATCACAGAGTCTGAGATTAGAAGGATCTCTAAGTTTGGAATCCCTTCTCCAATCTTGGCTACATCTGCTTGCCACTTGAACGGCTCTGTTTTTGGAGGGCACTGGGACAGTGGTTTTTGTTTTGTTTTATGCTGCCATTTGGAGTAGGGCTGCATCATTGGTACTGTTTTAATCCCCACTTGAGCCCCCAAATGACTCTAATGTATGCAGGAATGAAAGCTAATGCTCTCACATATTATCCTTTCACCCAGGGCTAGGCTGTTTGGTCCTAAGTGAGATAAGAAAAGCGAAGCAAAAATTTCCCCTTAGACACTTACTTCTTTGCTTTACATACAAGTAAAAATCTAAACTGCCAATAAGGACAGGTGTAGGACAGGACAGTATTTGTTAGAGAGACTAAATCGGGTAACTACCAAAGCTGCAGTATCTGAGGGCTTACGCTGTTTCATATGTGAGCACGATTCCTAGACCCCCTTTTCAGATGGACAGACTGCTCAGCTCCTGCTGGAGTATCTCTACTACCCAGAATCTCTCGGGGACTTGCTCTTTACCACCCCCCCCCCTTGCAATTTTAATACACAGTGGGTCAATCATGCTTTGTTCATTAACTCTCAGCCTGTTCTTGGGAAAAATAGAGGAACTCCATTCTCTTTTCCACAAAAGGACCTTTGGGATACACCTTAATTTAAGGAACAAGGAAATGAATTCATGCGCCAGAGGTTAAAGAATGGTGCGAGCACCAGTGCTGGGTGAAAGAGTGAATGAGAAGGGGAACAATCGCAATGGTTGTGAGAGAAGGCAGTGGGTCATCCAGCTGGGAGGAAGCCAGGATGACCCTTTCCTAGGTTAGGCCTCTGAGTGGGTCCAGAGCAAGGAATGACGGTGAAGAGGAAGAGACTTTGCAAGCACCATCTGCTGGAAGCCTCATTCAGTAAAAAAATAAAAATAAAAAATAGGGTTTTAATAACTTCCTCATTTGCCTTGCACACAATCATTTCCAACCGGGTAGTTTGAGGCTTTGCATTGATGAAGTGATGAGGCACCCAAGGTGCCTATGAAGGAGGTGACTGTAGCATCCTGACACCTGGGTCTCCAAAGGCCAATGAATACAATCAATGTGAGGGAGGTTCAGTGCATCTGACCCTGCTTCATTGGACAGATGACATCATCAGGGGAAGGTGTAGGGTGAGGGGACTCGGGAGCAGAGGGGTGAGGACACCTGAGTGCTATGGGGACTCAGGAAAAGGGCTGGCTCGCTCCTGGAAGATGATGTTAACAGGTAATCCAGAGGTCTGGGAAGGTCTGCCTACTTTTCAAATCGTGGGGAAGCAGGGTATCTAGGTATTATAAACAGCCCAGGCTGCCTGCTGCCGACACACCATTCATTAGATACTCGGAAAGCACTTAGTGAGGCAGGCAGTTAGTCAGCTTGGTAAGGAAAAGCAGAAAGTCCAATTCCTCTGCCAAAACGTCTGAATGGTCCTTGCTTCTGTTGAAGCAAATTCCTAGGGACAAGGTACCAGGAATGGGCAAGAGATTAAATAGGACTTCGCAGCCACTGAAATGCACCGGAGAATAAAGGAAAGTTTCATTGGAGAAGACAGATTATCATTGATGTATGAAACGGAAGAGCAGAAAGGCAAGACCAAGATGAAGTATTTAGCTTGAATAGCATTAAAATCCTTGTTTCATACCCTGATAAGTTTGGACATGTGACGTTATTTAGAAAAGCAGCAACAAGAAAAATTACTAAGCATTTGTCATTACAAAAGGAGCTTATTTTATATGTTACATATTAGTTATACAATTATTTTTTTCCTTAAAAATGTCATATTACCAGTATGGCAATCAAGACCAGCCACATAATTTGTAAGGCTCTGTACAAAATGAAAATGCAGGGACTCTTGTACAAAAATTATGATGTTCATGCCGAATCTCAGAGGGAAGGTAGGGGTGGGTGGAGATTAAGCAAAGAAATTCTATGCATAACCCACAGACAACAGTGTGGTGAAGGCCTGAGATGGAGAGTTGGGGGAAGGGGGGAGCTAGAAGGGGTCAATGTGGGGGAAGAAAAGGGGACATATGTAATACTTTCAATAATAAAGATTAAAAAAAAATGTTCAAAACGGCAATAGCAGAGCACGAAAGCCATGCCTGGGCCTGGGTGACAGCCTAGGTCACATGCCCAGGAAGCCCTGGTGGCTTCTCTGGATACGCAGCGGACAGTTTCTATCGGCACCTTCAGCAAGCATCCTCTGAGAACAAGGGCATCTGTTGGAAAGCAATGCAGAGTTGGGTCTGAGTAACTGTGCCCTGAGAGGGTTGGTCCACAGATTGACAGGAATGTTTCTGAATTCCATTTCTTTCCCTTCCATTGACTCTTGCTCTGCCAGGAACACACCTCGGAGCCCCGTGCAGACCCAAATCTGCAGAAGGCTGCGTTCCCGTGGCACGGCCTCAACTGCCTGTCGCAGAGATGGAGCTCCAGTCAAGCATGCGCAGCAACACCTCCTCCATTTACTTTCCTCAGTGGATCATGGAGTCTTGGGAAGTTTTGTTATTTGAAAGGGATTCTGGTGTAAAGATTTCGGTGGATACTTTTGTGCTACTGGTTAAGTGAGAATCAGAGAAATTCTCAATTGTTCAGTGTCGGTCCCTTTCTAAAACCTTCATGCAGGAATGTGGTTCTTAGCTACCGCCTATTTTTAACAAAGTCCTGCCTCTTCTGATTTAAAACCACAATAGCACAGACCTTCCATTTTTGCTAAGCAAGGGCAGAAGGGGAGGAGGGAGGTCTCAGAAGGAATGTGAGGCCTGTCCAAGCAAAAAGATAAAGAGGAAGCGGCCTAGGAACAGTTCAGGGTTCAGACATCAAATTCCCACATCCTGGGACTTAACCCTGAAATCAGTAAAAATAAGTGTGTGTAAAACAGCCCGTAATTGCAACATACCCTGAGGATGAGGTGTTTCAATTCATCATCTGACAGAAAAGTTGGTTTGTAATTTGCTTCCGTGTATGGATTGGTGGCACCTTAGGGGGGAAAGAGAAAGAGTTGGCTCACTTTATATTCAGATAAGGTCTCATTTTACTTCACTGCCTCGAACCTACCACCAGAGATTTAAGTTTGACCATCTTTTTCCTTAACAGAGATAAGGTTTTGAACAGAACTCTGTAATACCAAAGAGAATTCCACTGAAAAGAGAACACTGTTGCTCACAGGAGACTGAACGAGCGTGCTTTTTTGTCACCACGGGGAAAACCAAGGCTAATAGAAGTTACAAATCTGCTTCTGAGAGAAGGCAGCTCTAGAAGCCAACTGGCTGAGGCACCTAGGGCAGGTCCCTCCTCCCAAGATGTATATTAAGTGGGCTGTCTAGCAGCCCCTCAAATCACCACTCTACATGCGTGGGAAGTCATCCAGTCTGCCAGGCCAAGAAAATATATTATAGAGGGCATTTAGTGTGAGCTCCCCTGGTGAGCTAAATGAGCTTGGCAACCCAGAGAAATGCATCACTTCAGTAAATGCAACTCTAGCTCCTGAAATGGAATAAGACTTGTGTTTAAAAGGCTGTCAGTCAGGCGTCTTTCAGAAGAACAATAACTTAAAAGAGAAATGCCAGCAGTAAGTGACTTTGAATCTGCAGGATGGGGAGTGGAAGAGTGAAGGAATAAAATGAAACAGGTCCATAACAATTCAAAGTATCAAGGGGAAGGAGGTAAACAGGACGTGTCTGTAACCTCCATGTCAACCAACAAGCAGGGATTATTGATCCATACCTGCTTCTGTGATAACTGGAGTTTGCACTCTTCTAATTTAAGAGAAACTGGCTGACAGTAATTTAGTCTCTACCACCTCAGCTAGTATGAATTTTTAAATGCCATTCTCCAAGCACAGGATTCAACAATTATATTTTTGAATAACGATCAAAAGTCAGACAATACCCGCTACATCTTATTTTTGGTGGCCTTGTAGAACTAAAAAGATGCAGTTCTTTTGCCACATGGCTTAGCGATCTGACTGAGCGCCTACTTTCCAATTTCCTCAAATAGCCCAAGACTAGCTGTGGAAAATTCCAGGAACAGTATTCACTAAAAGGCTGATAATGTTTCAGATTTCTCCTGTGGTTTGGATAAGTCACTTCTACAGTTCTGCCTCGTTTTCTCAACCTCACCACACTCAGAGAAGAAGGAAAATACTGCCTCTCCCATAAAGGTTCTGGCCAGTTTGGGAAAATCCCAGGAAGATGACTATGTCAGTGTTCATTCCTAACAATAAAAACGCAGCAAGAATCATGAACCAGTAATTCTTCAGAAGAACCATAATGGATTTTCCTCTTAAATGTGAGACTGACTTTCCTGGGTCACTCAGTGCACTTAGATTTCTGATGTTTGTCATGTATGCATGGGGTCTGACTACATGCACACAGATGGGGCATCAGTGGTGCCCTCTCTGATATGTGTGTGCATAGTCTACACACACACACACAGACATGTTCACAGCCTCTGGGATAAAAGGCTGTGGAACTGCATCTTGATACTCACTTCATTGGGCATCATGTCTACTGCTGAAAATTACAGGCATATTGCTCAAGGTGACATATTTGCAAGTCATAAACATTTGCCGTGGGGACGTAGGAACATTCTAAGCAAGAGTGGTACATTTGTGGACAAAGGCGTAAAGGAAAATAAAACTTGGGTCTCACCTCGTAATGTTTTCATGTGCTGAACAGCCATCCTTAGCACAGTAAGTTTATCTAATTTCCTGGACATCGCATTGCACGTTGGTACCAAGGAAGCCAATTCATCAATAAAGCTGTTCATTTTATCCCGACGCCTCTTTTCAATTTGACTGTGAGCTTCCCTGAACAATAATATGAATAATGGATTTTATAAAATGTAATCCAGCATTAAGGAAACAATGACAAAAATATATAAATGTTTTCAATAATCATCTGACAAGGCAAATTTAGAATTTGCAGACTGCTTCAAACTAGACTTTTTTATTAAAGTCTCTAAAAATGTCAGGATTAGTTTTTATACATGCTTATCTCACCCTTCCTTAGAATTAAGAAGTAGTTTTAAAAACTGTCATTTCAGAGTAAACTATATTGTTAATTTTTCATTTCTTTTCCTCTCAGCCTCTATAAATTTGGATTTCAAGATGGAGGCAGATGAAAAAAGGAGGATGGTAGAGTTTTTAAAGAGCAACAGCATCCAGAACCGCCATCATATCAGCAAGAGTCCCGTGGTCTCAGGTGAGCTGTCACCGAGGGTTGGAAGGAGCCTGCTGTGTGGCTTGCCAGAGACTCGCTGGTGGAGTTGCCAGATAATTAACGCTGCCATCCTTAGATCAAATCTGACCCCATATAAATATAGCAGATGCTACATATGTCCCAGAACTTCCTCCAAAGAACATCACACTCCTCCCTCCCAGGAGCTGCTGCCCCTGTTCACTCTCCCTGACTGGTTTGCACCTGCCATTTGTGACAGCCCCCTAAAGAGGTGCGTTCATGGTGGAAATGTAATTCCTTGCTGTCCCGGCCAGGTAACTCAGTTGGTTAGAACCTTGTCCTGATACACCAAAGTTGCACATTCAAGAATCAACCAATGAATGCATAAATAAGTGGAACAACAAAGCAATGTTTCTCTCTCTCCTTTCCTCCCTCTAAAACCAATGAAAATTAAAAATAAAATTTTTTTAAAGAAAAAATGTCGTTCCCTCTGCTGTCATAGCAACAGAACCATGAGAGCTCCTGCCAAGGCGGGTCTGCCAGAGAAAAGCGAGAAATCTCGGGTTAGCCAAATTCTGCATCCCTCAGTTCTGTGTCATGACGACCTCAGAGCAGGGGGGCTGAGGACCATATGGACAGGGATAAGCAAGTGTGTTGGAGGCAGGAGGCACTATGTTAGAGCACCTATTCCAGGGAGCGGGGCATCTCCCATCCCACCTTCAGGAGCAGTTTTCAGGGCAACAAGGGCCCCTTTCAGAGGTGAGGGGCAGTCCAGGAGCTGCCTCACTGTGCCCATCTCCTCCGGGGCCCTCTAGGCAGAAGGAGGAACCTGCCAAAGACTAGGGTGAAACCTTAGCCTTGATTTATTTTCTGCTCCCTCCAAAGTCCTTCGGGTTATCCATGCTTAGATAGGAAAGAGTGAAGGCCCGCAGAGAGCACGGGCATGAGGCACAGATATGACAGTGTTGAAGGAACTGCTAGACAGGGACCAGATGCGCAGAGCCTCCTTGGCAGCTCCCAGGAAACCAGGACAGTGAGAGACAGAATGAGGCCCTTACTTACCTGGCATTTTTTATCCTTCCTTGGTGCTCTGTGTATTCTAACCTGGGGAAAAAAGCAAAAGATAAAAACACATTCCAATGTCATCTTCTTTTAATTAATTTCTCTGTTTAAACCCTGTTATCTCTCTCCACAACACACAATGTTGCTTGTTAGCCAAACTGGAAGTTGGGGGGTGACAATCTTGAGCCCATAGGCTCATAGCCTCCTTTTTTATCCCCCACTCAGGACAGGGTGGAACCTGCACCAACTAATAGAATTTGCAATTATTCAAGGAAATGACTGTCAGGACCCAAAGTTAAATGACTAGGTTCACATTACCTTCCATGGGGGTCATCTTTGTCTGTGTCCATGCTTTCCCTGAAAAACAAACAAACAAACAAACAAACAAAAAACACAAAAAAGAACGTGACTATTAAAGACATACACAATACTTTCTAATCATCATGCTGAGGGCTCTCATTTATCCAGAAACCAAATAGAAAAGTCAAATAGCATAGTACTGATTATGGATACATAATAAACATATATAAATAAAGAAAAACAACTTGAAACTACCATAAAATGCAGACTGGTTTTCCAGATTATCAGATGAAATTTATATATAATCTCAATAGAGTTTTCATGTTAACATATTTTACCACATTTTGATTGTGTGAAAAAGGTTGCACTTATGGAAACTGTTAGTGTATCCAAGTAACTACAATACCTACAATAACTCATTCTGGACAAATGGAGCTTATTCATTTGCAAAACCTATTAAGCATCGGATATCTGTGCATACATATAGGCTAGATTGTGTGGGGGGACTGAAGTGAGAAAGGGAATCAGAGCACCAACAAAAAAGTGCTGAGCCGAGCCCCGAGGCAGCCTTTCAAAGGCACTGCTAAACCCAGTGTTCTAGTTCTCAGCATGTGGGGAACCCCAAGGAATGGGACAGAGGAGGGACTGGGGCAGAGGTTGTGGGACTCTATTTGGCTGCAGAGGGTGCTGGAGTCCCAGCATGAACTTGCCTCCCTTCAAGAGACTCCAGAAATCCAAGTTTCATGGCATCTTGTGTTTCAGTAGAATTCTCAGAGAAAGGAGTTCAAGGTCCCCAGGATCAGCTCACAGTCTTATTCAGCTCCTACATTTATCGGGCAGGCACTGACTCCCACCTGGGCCTCTCCCCTTTCTCCTTATCCCACAGAAAGGAGGAAGTGCACCCTGCACACAAGGTATTTCAAGGGCAAAAATGACTTTTTCAGGAGCACTGAGTCATGGCATTCTAGAGCAGTGGTTCCCAGCAGCGCCCCGGTGTCCTCGCAGACAGTGTCACTAGCTGGCCCTGAGTCCGGAGGAAATCACATAGCCACACAGGCAAATGGAAACTTCCCTCCCCTTTGTCTGGGCTTGTGTCTGCTTACTGAGGCCCGAGTGACCATCTCAGGGGAAGAGGAGCTCTGCCTGGCAGGTGTGACATTAGTTCAGTAAAATTATAGGGAAGGAATTATGGTTGCTCCATTAACAGGGTCTCCCTGAGTTCAAAACAGTTGCAAACTAGGGTCCCTAAGGGAAACCTGATGGTGACAAGGTTGGAAACCATAGATAGCAGAGGTCTTAGAACGTGTCAATGGTCCACAGAAAACATCTCCTGGTCTCTCTATTGGGGAATTAGGGCCACAAAAGAACACCCTTCTGGCCTTCACTCCCATCCCTGGGCATTTGCTCTGAATCATCTGGGATAACTTACATATTAATCATAGCATCTCCTAGTGGGCATCTGACCTCCGGCCACTGTGCTCCCCAAGTCTGACCTGTGAACTTCAGCAGAAAGGGCATCTGCTGTAGCAGGGACTCCTCCTTGGAGATTTCCCCTCATTAAACCAAAGCAAACCTTTTAAATGGCCATTTGGGTAAGATTCCACACAGAGGCCTCAACAAAACAAACGTGTCTTTGACTGTTCTCCATTCACTGCCTTACGCCCTAGTGTTTGTGCAGAGATAGAAAAGTTGACTGTAAGTGTGAAAGTTTACTTACTCAAAAGAAAAGTCATCAAGTCTAAAAAAAGAAACAAAACACAAAAATACTATTTAATATAACAGGTACATACTTGTTTCAATGATGTTTAAGGGCAATATCAATGTTCCTATGCTTTTGGAGATGACCACTACTTACTTATTCTGCAAATACAGGGTGTCCTCAAAAATGTATGCACATAATTATAAAGGCAGTGTTTGTTAAAATACATTTTATTTTCAAAATTGAGCTATTAAAGTGCATATACATTTTTAGGGGACACTCTGTATTAATCAACTGACGTCTTCCTCAGGGAGGGGCCCTCAAGCAAAGCTCTCTCTGAAACCACTCAGGTTACACTCACAGAGTCAGTCACTTGCTCAAAGGAGCAAAGGAAGGTAAAGGAGGGGTCAAGGCAGGAACTTGGTGTTACGGCTCTTCTTTTCCCCTGATATGGACAGTCTGGGAGGGGAGGGGGGCAGATCCCTCAGCAGTGCTGGTGCTAAGAGGTTCCTCCACAACTTGCTTCTGGGGCAAGGTAAAGGGAAAAAACTGTGTGGCTTCCTGGATTGCATCTTTCACTCCCATCCCTTTCCCCAAAGGGGGTCCCTCTTTCAGAAGGAGCAGCCCCCGGACACTCCATGCCCATGAACTGTCACTGCGTTCAGTCAGAAGAGGACTAGTCTGAGGGCCTTACTGGTAGTCGGTGGAGCTGCCTTTCCGCTTGCGGGTGCAATCCACACCACTGGTGCCCAGGGAGCTGGAGAGGAGGTCCGTGGCGCCCGGGGACATGAAATCACTGATTGTTGAAGAAATGTCCATCCTCTGGTCCGCCATTGGGAGTCTGGAATTGGGACAAGGAGGCACAGAGGTGAGTTTATTTCTACGGGCTCTTCTAAATGCTGGAGGGCCAGGGTGACACTGGGCAGTGACAGGTGCCTGTTTGCAGCACTCACACCTCTCACCCAGCCCCTGGTACAGGTGCTTGGCAGGTAGGAAAGAGCAGCGTGCCTACTTTAGCGCTAATACGGGTGATTTAGGCTCACTGTGCATTTTCCTGATGAAAAACCCAGAGGACCCAGGTGAGGGCGTGAAGAACTAAACCAGAGCCCAAGGTTCTGGGAGCTACAGCCCATGTTTCCCCCTCAAGGGACCAAGTGTCCCAGATGTTCTCTGGGAGTCTTAACTTCATTTTCTTCCAACCAATAAATCAATGGAATAGATGATTTACTTGTTATCTTTGTATTTTTGTTACAACTTTTTAAAATGTCATAGGAAAGCAGACAATATATTTCCCCAGACTATGGGGGGGAGGGGAGGCACCGGGGCGGGAGAGGGGGGACGGGATAAAAGTTAAGTTTACAGTTGTTGGTAGGAAAAATGATATAGTAATTAATAAATAACACAAGGATAAACTCTGTTTCGTGTACTCACAACTATAAACCTACTTTTGCCCAGTATGGTCCCTCTCTCTCAGCAGCCCAGGCAAAGTCGGTCCTATCTTCCCGGATTGTCCTTTCATACCCAGCATCCCCTGCAAGGAAAACCTTGCATAATGAAATGAAGACACTGTAAAAACTTGCAGAACATTTTAAGAATTCATATTTTAAAAGCACAAAGTGAGCTGGCCCCAAAAAGAGGCTGACAGGTACCTTACAAGGAACTCCAGCTCCAAACCAGGTTGAAGAGGGCTCTGGGCTGCCTGCAGTCAGGGCCGGGCTGCCCAGGATGTGACTGGGGCTCACTCCTCTCTGGGCCTGAGCTTCCGCATCTGCAAAGCAATGGCTAAGTGTGAGCGCTTGTTTTCACTGTTACCATTAGGCTCACAGATTCCGGAACTAGACCCACCTGGTCAGATACAGTGCACCAACTTTTCACTTTCACAAGCACTGGAGTGAACATCTTGGTGCGTGTATCTCCATGCATTTGAGCTATCATCTCTTAGGATAAATTTCTAAAGGTGGACTGACAGAGCAAAAGGGGACACACGTTGTACATTTGGTACACACTGAAACACTGTGCTCTGGAGAACTCCAGTAATTTATATCTTCAAAAGAGCTCTTGTCGATCTGAAGGGAAGTACAGACCTCATTGTTTTTACTTGTATTTTTAAATAACTACAGATGGTGCTCCTATGTTAGAGGCATCTCTCTCACTCATGGCCCATTTTCCACTAAGTTGTTTTCAATAGCTACAGGCCTCCAGACCATGTTCACCGGGACATGTTGGGAGAAAAGTTTATAGTCCCCCTCCTCTCACCCAGAGGCCCAGTGCTGCCACGATCTGGACTCAGATCCTCATTCCCAGGTGATAACTGCTTTCTACTTTGCTGAGAAAATACCCACCCAGATGTTGCTTGTGGGGACCCCACACCCAGCGAGTGCCGAGTTCATCCTCTCTCAGGACACACACCAAGAGCCTCTCTCTGCCCACAGATCTGTATCACCCACTTGCTGTCTCCTGGGTCATTCTCATGAGGATAAAAGCATATTGCAAACAACTGTCATACTAGAGGAAAAGAAAGCTTTGAACTCCATTCCCCTCCAGTTACTGCCACATTTCTGCTTCCAATTCCTTTCCTCCTATTCTCTATAAACCAACTCTAATCAGGCTTTTGTCCCCATCATTCCAACAAGACAGCCTCCACTGTCACCAGTGACCTCCTCACTGCTAAGTCCAAGAATGCGTGTTCCATTCGCTCCTTATTTGAACAGCGACATCTGATAGTTTTGATTTCTCCCTCCTAATTGTCTCCTGGTTTCACAGATGCTACCTTCTTACAATTTCCCTTCTACGTCAGAGGCACTCTTTTTTGGTCTCTTTAGCTGGTTCTTCCTCACTCCTCACCTCTAAATGAAGGTCCCATGGTGTCCCTGCACCTCCCTTTCTGTCTATACTCCTTCCCTAGGAGATCTGTCTAGTTTCATTGCTTCAAATATTAGCTGAGCTAGGACAACTCCCAATTAACATATCCAGCCCAGACCTCTCTCTGGAATTCCAAGCTTGTATAACCGTCTCCCTTTGAATGTACAACAGAGACGTCAAATTAAAACATCCATAACCAAACCCCTGGCTCTCCCCAAGCCAAGCCTCTCAGTCATGCCGATGTCAGTAAACAGTATTTCAATCCTTCTGGTTCCTCAGCCCCAAACCTGGAAGTCACTCTGAATCCTCTCTTTCTTTCACAACCTACATCCAATCCATCACAAGTGCTATGAGCTCAACATTAAAAAAAAAAAAAAAATCCAAAATTCAGCCACTTCTCCATTTTTTCCTTTACATTTCTGCTCAAATATCACTTTATCAATGATGCTTCCTTAAATATCCATGTAATACAACCTCCTGCCAATCCTCCCTAACCACCCGCTACCCTGCTTTATTTTTTTCCATAGTTCTTATCAAAATTTGGCCTACAGTAACCAACTTCTTTCTTTCTTCTCCATTAGACTATAAGCATGAGAAAGGCAGAAATTTTGAATTTTGTTTACTGCTTGCACCCTTAGCACCTGGACCACTTTCTCACACTCACAGGAAGCACTCAATAAATGGATGCCGAATGAATTTATTTGTATATTAGAAATATATCCTTTGTTCATCATAGACATTATAAATACCCCCATTTTTGCCTTTCAACTTTGTTTATGGTATTTATGTGATAATAAAAGTGACATTAAAATAAAAGTCTTTTCTTACCCTCCAATCATAAACATATTCTCTTTACTAATATTTTTATAATTTTACTTTATTTAGTTCAACACATTTGGAAATGATTTTTGGTACGCTAAAAAATTCCCAACCTTATTTCTTTTCAATGGATAAGCATTCCAACACCATTTACTAATCTACACATCCTGTTGCCCATCGTTTGAAATGCCATCTTTATTGGTTCATTGACTATCTCTGGACTTTTTAATCTGTTCCTCTGATTTAGTTATTTCCATTCTAGTACTACACTATTATTGTGGCTTGATAATATATTTTACTACCTGGTAGAATAAATCCTTTCCCTCATTCTTCTTCATTTCCTGGCTATTCCGATTTATTCTTTGAGACGCATTTTATAATCATTTAATCATTGTTATATTATTACTGACATCAAGAGAAGTGGGTCGGGAATGAGGACAGAGCCCTGCTGTCAGGGTCCTGTTGGCCCTTCGGGCTGCATTTTAGGCATGAGTGCCACCTCTAGCCCACCTCTGTTTGTGAACAGGTAGACAATTGCATGAAGTAGAATATTTGAAGTTTTACCACTTCCTGAAGGAAGAACTACCATGGAAGTTGCCAATGAACCAGTGGGCAAGGGGGGTGGTAGGAAATATGACCCCTTATTACCTGAAGTTAGAGTTCTTCAACCTCGGATCCACCGTGGGGGAGTAAGGAGCCACTGGACTTGGTCACCTTAGGGCGATTATCATGTTTTGCAGTTTCCTTTCAGGCAGTCAACTTCTTTCAGAAACCTGCAGCGGGGCCCACAGGAAAAGAAAACCAGACAGGTCACTCTGGGTAAGGGAGACGAGGGAGCTAGCTGGGCGGTGCACAATCCCTCCTTCAGCAGCCTGTTAGACTTAACTACAGACACCTGAGGGGGTCACATGTTGGTGGTTTAGTTTAACAAGAGATACGTTAGCAGGAGATTTTTTTTTGTTAAAAACAATGCCTTGTAAATTACTAAACACGGGTTTGGGGACATGGCCTTAAGAAAGATAATTATATTTTTCACTTCTCATATGGGGTCAAGGAATAATAACATTCAAGCGATAATTAAGTGTGCACTTTGCATGGAGCCCTATTCTTATTGCACTGTATAGATTAACTCACTTAAACCTGAAGATAATGCCTCGAGGCTGATACTATTGTTTTCATTTTACCAAGGAGAAGGCTGGGATAGAGAAGTGAAGGAACAAGGCAAGGTCCTGCGGCTGGGGTGGTGGGGCATTAGCCTCACTGCTAATGTTGTCACTCAACGCCCCCAGGTGAGGTCAGTTACCTAAATGCAGACAAGGAACAAGGGGAAACAAGTCTTCAGAAAACATTGCGCTGACACAAAACCCAGCAGAGCCAGTACTTGAAGCATTTTAGCTGCTCCCGGAAGGTTTAAGAAAATGTCTGTGAACCTTTAGCATGTCTGTGCATGTACAAAGCTAAAGGAGAAGTCAGCTGGGAAAAGGCACCTGCTCAT
>PVJN01050212.1:0-14930 GCA_004026805.1 Lasiurus borealis
TTTGGGGTAATAATGCATTCTTTATCTCCTGGGTGAACTCACTGATCCTTTTTCAAATACGACATTTTTTTTATTTTTTTAAATAAATCTTTATTGTTCAGTTTATTACAGATGTTCCTCTTTTCCCCTCCCCCTCATACTCCCCTCCACCTGATTTCCCACCCCTCACCCATGCCCTTACCCCCTGCCACTGTCCTCATCCATAGGTGTAAGATTTTTGTCCAATCTCTTCCTGTACTCCTCACTCCTCCTTTCCCCCGAGATTGTTAGTTCATTCCCTCTCTATGCCCCTAATTCTATTATATTCACCAGTTTATTCTGTTCATCGGGTTTTTTTATTCACTTGATTTTTAGATTCACTTGTTGATAAGTATGTATTTGTTATCATTTTGTTGTTCATAATTTTTATCTTTACCTTTTTATTCTCCTTCCTCTTCTTAAAGAAAACCCTTCAGCATTTCATATAATCCTGGTTTGGTGGTGATGAACTCCTTTAGCTTTTTCTTATCTGTGAAGCTTTTTATCTGACCTTCAATTCTGAATGATAGCTTTACTGGGTAGAGCACTCTTGGTTGTAGGTTCTTGCTATTCGTCATGTTGAATATTTCCTGCCACTCCCTCCCTTCTGGCTTGCATAGTTTCTATTCAGAAATCAGCTGACAGTTGTATGGATACTTCCTTGTAGGTAACTAACTGTTTTTCTCTTGCTGCTTTCAAGATTCTCTCTTTGTCTTTTGCCCTTGACATTTTAATTATGATGTGTCTTGGTGTGATCCTCTTTGGATTCTTTTTGTTTGGTGTTCTGTGCGCTTCCTGGGCTTGTAAGTCCATTTCTTTCACCAGGTAAAGAAATTTTTCAGTCATTATTTCTTCAAATAGGTTTTCAGTATCTTGCTCTCTCTCTTCTTCTGGCACTCCCATAATTCTGATGTTGGTACGCTTGAAGTTGTCCCAAAGGCTCCTTACACTATCTTCACATTTTTGGATTTTTTTCTTTTTGTTTTTCTGTTAGGGTGTTTTTGCTTCCTCGTATTTCAGATCTTTGATTTGATTCTTGGGGTCCTCTAGTCTGCTGTTGGATTTCTCTATATTATTCTTTATTTTAGACAGTGCATGCTTAATTTCTGACTGGTCCTTTTCCTTTTTTTTTTTTTTTTGTCATTCTCATTAAGATCCTTGAAGGTCTTGCTAAGTTTCTCAGAGGTCTCAATAAGTTTGTTGGTAGTTTGTAGAAGATTCTTGAGTAACCTTATAAATGTGGTTTTGAACTCTATGTCCAGTCATTTGCTTTCCTCCATTTCTTGGTCTCCGCATTTTGGCCCCTTCCCTGTGTTGATGGAGTGGCTTTGTGTGCTAGTTGTCCTTAGGGTAGCTCCACTTCTCTAATTACCTGAAGTAGAGACTCTTGGTGGACCCCTCTGTGGGTTGGGTTGTAGTTAAGCCTTGATTGCTATTGGCACAATGGGAAGAATTGACCTCCAAGCCAATTGACTGTGAGGATTAGCTGTGTCTATTAATGGAAGAACTGCTGTGCTAGAGACATCCCTATAGAACAGAACTTGTTTCAGTGGGGCTTTGGTGCTCACCGAGTCTGCCTCTTGAGTGTGTCACTTGTGTATGTGAGGAGTTGAAATCTGGTGTCATCTCACACTGACCTCTAGGTACACTGGTTCCTGGATCTCCAAGGAGATGCAAGTCAGCTAGTGTCTGAGGCCACCCAACAGGAGCTACAGGGAGCTCTGCAGATTTCTCCTCTTTGCTTGGAGTTTGGAAGTTTTGGAGTTGTCTGACCCAGTTGTAATTTGTTAGGTTAAACTGCCAGAGGGCAAGCCATTCATATTCAAAAGTTGTCGCACAGCTAGGTGGGTTTGTAAATTGGGTGGGATGGGGTCTCAGGGAGTCTCTAGGCTAGGGCATGGCAAACACCAATGGCTGGCAGTCAGCCCTCTCTGCCACATTCTGTTCAGTGTCCTGTGTCCAACGCCCCAGCACAGTAAACAATGATTCCAGTGCACAACTCTCTGAGAGAGCCACCCTCCCTTTCTGACCCGATGGTAGACAGTCCAGTTTCTCCCTGTATGAGTCTGGGTTCCCAGAATCTCACCAGAAACTGGAGTTCAGAATGTTGGGTACTTGTAGCTTCCTCCCAATTGAAAAACAACAGCGCACACCAGCTCAATTTGCGTGTCTCCGTACCTCTGCCTTTCTGAGCCTCTGCAGGTCCTACCAGGTCTCAATGCACTTTTTTCTTTCCTTCTAGTTGTAGAACTTCTACTCTGCTAGCTTTCCCATGGTTCTGGGGGATAGTTGTTTTGTCTTTTAGTTGTAGTTTGATGTGGTTGCGAGAGACAGAATGTACAGATGTATATCTCATGCTGCCATTTTGGTTCTTCCCAAGTAGGATATTTCTTTTGTATTTACTTTTCCTAGGTGAATTTCTGCTCCCATATACCATGTTTCATATGAGATTAAGAACTACTTATGGTACACTCTAGATTGAATACCTAAAGTGCAGACTGTGGGCAGCAAATCATGAATCATTCCTAATTAAGAAAGTTTCTGAGTGGCCACCACTGAAGATAAAAGAGACCAGTTCTGAATTTGGCAAAAACTTAAAAAAGTCACAGTAGAAATAGAAATGTGGATACATAAAGCACAAGTGTTTAAAACATATTAAGGGTAATCATAAATAAAATCACAGCTTAAGAGGGCTTTTAATTCATGTGTCCCTCTTGCTAAAACTTATAATTGCATGTATTAGCCATACTGCACAATATCTGTAAGCAAGGTGGAGACACCTTTTTCTCATTAAATACAAGTGGAAAAAATAGGTCACCATTCATCTAATAAAAGAGCAATATGCATCTTGACATCACTCCAAACACATAAGATTGCCACCCCCATGTAGACACAAGATGGCTGCCAAAAGATGGGCAGCAGGGGAGGGCAGTTGTGGGCAATCAGGCCAGCAGGGGAGGGCAATTGGGAGGAATAAGGCCTGCAGGGGAGGGCAGTTAGGGGTGACTGGGTGGGCAGGGGAGGGGAGTTAGGGGCAATTGGGCCAGCAGGGAAGCAGTTGGACATTGATCAGGCTGGCAGGAGAGTGGTTAAGGGGTGATCAAGATGGCAGCTAGAACAGTTAGGGGCAATCAGGCAGGCTGGCAGGCAAGTGGTTGGGAGCCAGTGCTCCTGGATTGTGAGAGGGATGTCCATTTAGGCCTGCGTCCCTCCCCATCTGCTCTCCCCTGCAGACCTGGTTCTCCTCAACTGCCCTCCCCTGCAGGCCTGGTCCTCCACAACTAAACCGGCAGTTGGACAACCCTTGAAGGGTCCCAGATTAGAGAGGGTACAGACTGGGCTGACAACTCCCCCTCGCCCCCGTATATGAATTTCATGTACCAGGTCTCTAGTAGGATATAATGAACAATGAATTACAGACTGGGAGATCAAGTTCACACCCCTATTCCATCATCACTCTGTCTTTGCACATGTATCTCAACCCCAGATATGTTTTTAAATGAAAATAGTGAAAGAGACAGACTGGACGGGATATAGGGATAACTTCACCTAGTCTCATCTTTAAAAGAAAAAGAAGCTGACTACTACAGAACTTAACTGATGTGACCAAGAGAACTCAGCAATTATTAACAAAACATGAACAAAATCCCATGCTTTCTGACTGTTAATCAATGCTCTTTCTCAGCGTGCCCTCAGTTTTATCACCCATCACATGGGAACATTAATTCTTATCCTCCCTGCTTCATAAAAGCCTTAGAAAAAAATCAATTGAGGTAATATGTGGGCTGGATTGAATTATCTCTAAGGTAATGTGACACTCAAAGATTATGGTTCTTTTCCAATCGTCCTTATCACAATGAATGGGCCCACCATCCATTCTGTTATATAAAATAAAGGCCTTGATACTTTCCCTTTTCACACCTTCCAAATCCAATTTATCATTAAATCCTATTGAGTTTCCTCCTAAAAGGCATCTGGAGTCTATCTACTTTTCACCATGTCTGATTCACTATCCTTGTCACAGTACCACCACCTCTCATTAGGACCCCTACAGCAGCCTCCTGATTGGTCTTCCTTCATCCACTCTTACCCCCTTAAATGAATTCTCAGCACAGAAGTCAGAGGGATCTTTAAAAATTCAATCCTGGTCATGACCATCCCTATTTAAACAATGACTTCCCTTGCTTTTTAAACAAATCAAACCTCTTAATCTACTTACAGTGTATGAAAAGTATAAAATATTAGCAATGAATTTAGCAAAAGAAGTATAAAACTTATGTTCTGAAAACTACAAAATGTGGCTGAAAATAATTAAGAAGACCTTACTAAATGGAAAGACATTTCATATTCAGGGATCTAAAGACTTACTGTCAATAAAATAGCAATACTCCCCAAATTGATCTACAAATCCAGTGCTATCCCTCTCAAAATCCCAGCTCCTTTCTTTGCAGAAATTGATAAGCTGACCTTAAAATTTATGTGGAAATCCAAAAGACCCAAAACAGCTAAAACAATTTTGGAAAATGAAGAGCAAAGTAGAAGAACTCACATTTTCTGATTGCAAAACTTACTACAAAGTTATAATGATCAAAACCATGTGTTAATGGTATAAGAATAAATAAATACCTAAATGGAATAAAATTGAGAGTTAAGAAATAACATCCTCACAATTATGACCAATTGGTTCTTGACAAGAGTGCCAAGACAACTTAATAGAAAAGGAATTGTCTTTTCAACAAATAGTGCTGGGAAAACTGGAAATTCATATGCAAAATAATGCATTAGGTCTCTTTCTCACATCATACACAGAAAATGGGTCATAGACTAAAATTTAAAAGCTACAACTATAAAACTATTAGAAGATAATATTGGAGAAAATCATTGGGACTTGGGTTAGGCAAAGCCTTCTTATATATGACATCAAAAGCACAAGTGATAAAAGAAAAAAATAGGTAAATTGAACTACATCAAAATTAAAAACTTTTGTGCATCAATGGATACTATCAAAAGATTCAATTGAATGAGAGAAAATATTTATAAATCATGTATTTGATAATGGGTTTGTGTCTAAAATATATACAGAACTCTTCTAATTCAGTAATAAAAAAATTAAAATAACCCAATTCAAAAATAGGTTATGAGTAAGGATCAGTTCAGGCAGATGATAAATCAGTAATTAAATTACAAGGTTTTTAAGATAATAGTGCTCTAGAAATCCAGAGAAAGAAAACGTGTGCAAGCCAGAGGAGTTTTCCTCTGTCCTTTGAGCATTATTAAAAACACCATCTCAGCCTAGCCAGCATAGCTCAGTGGTTGAGCATCTACCTATGAACCAGGAGGTCACGGTTTTATTCCCTGCCAGGGCACAGGCCCAGGTTGAGGGCTCAATCCCACATAGGGGCATACAGGAAGTAGCAGATCAATGATTCTCTCTCATCATTGATATTTCTATCTCTCCCTCTCCCTTGATCTCTGAAATCAATAAAAAATATATATGTATATTTTTAAAAATGTTCAAGTTCACTTAAAAATAAAAACACCATCTCCAAGTTTTAGGGCCTAAAGTGTCTGTTGTAGGTGGCTGGAATGGCACTAGATATCTGACTGGTGGGGACAGACAGGACCTGAGTTCAGCAACCTCAGTACTTGTGTTCTGGCTAGGAAAGAATTCAGAGCCAAGATTCAAACTATAAAAGAATAAGAACAGTTATTTATAAAATACAGAGGTGGAAGAAGTAATTTGTAGAAGAAATGGACTTAGGAAACAAGTTATAGAGGAAAAAAGGAAGGGCCCTTGGAACTGAGAGCGAGGAAAATAATGCTAATGCACCAGGGCAGAGGGGGAAAGGAAGAGAAAGGCACAGGCATATTCATCAGAGGGAAGGTGAGCTGAGTCCTCCATCCCAAGGGTTTTAAGGTGGAGATTTTAGAAAAGGTCCAAGGGGATGATTTTAATAGAATATTCAGCAGCTTCCCAGATGTGTCCTTTCAGGTTCTAGGTCCCCATTGATTGGTCAGAGCTGGCGCATCTGAACCTGAGGTCAACAATGGGATTGCTGTTTTGGTTTTGTTGCTTTTCTAGGCCTGGAGCTGAAATACAACTGAGGTTTAGATCTTAACTCTAGGGAGGAAAGGTCATGGAATCTAAACCGAATGACCAGCCATATGCTAGGGAAAGAAAGGTCATCCTGAGGGCGAGGTCTCACCCTGCAATTATCCTTTGCTAGGCACCTGGGACTTTCCACCCTGGTGACCTTCACGGGGCCTATCATCCTTGCTCTGCTAATGTCTGCCTGCCACATGTCCATTGACACTAAAATCACTGAGTAAGATTTGAAGAGAGAATGATCCGGAATTTTGGATCTGGACATCCTATTAAGAAATTGCAAGGAGATGATTGAGGCTGGGAAAAGGGAGGAAGGAAGATAATGAGATGGAGTCAGAGAGGGAAGGTTGCAGAACCCAGATTGATTAGGGCATTTAGGCCAATCTACTGATATTATTTTTCACTCTGAGTAAGATGGGGTGTCAGCAGATAATTCCAAACAGAGTGACATGCTCTGGCTTTGGTAGGATATCTAGGGCAAAAGCAAGGAAATTATCTTCATAACCCAGAGATAATGGTGGCTTGGATCAGGGAATAACAGTGGAAGTGGTAGAAAGTGGTCAGATTTCAGACATAGGTTGAAGGTGGAATCAATGAGATTTGTTCATGATTGAAAGTGGGGTATGAATGACAGAGAGGACTCAAAGTTAGCCCTGAGGTTTCTGCTCAGAGCAAAACAGGCCACAGAGTTGGCATTTACTAAGATCTGGAATCCTTGAGGCAGAATAGTAAGAAAAATTCCTTAGCAAGTAGAATAAGGAAACTGAGACAGATAGTTAAATGGCCAACCAGTTTACAGGCATCTAGTAAATCTTATCACCCCTAAATTTAAGAGTAAATGGTTTGCACTTCTCCTCCCCAACCAGAGGGTAAATAGCTTAAATCATCCTACTCAGAAATCCAATTAGTTTCATTTGTCAACCACAGAGAAGAACAGATAAAGTTAAAGGGATAAATCTCATTTTGGCACATCAGCATAAAACCAATGAATGTTCTATTCAGATTCTCCTCTAAGACCTCCCTTAAACTCCCAACCTTTCCAAACCTTAAAAACTAAGATCCCAGGGTATGAACTCCCTCCCATTTTTTTTCTTCCCTCTCTTCTTCTCCTACAGGCATGCATCTCCTAAACTTTATGGGACCCCATGAGACTTTCAACCTGGGGAGCAATGGATATCAGCAGTCTATCCCAGGCTAATTGCCTGATCCTGTTTCCAAATTGCCCTTTTCTCTGACTTCCCAGTGAGCTAGAGTAGCCATGCCTAGGCTCACCTTTGCTTCTTCCATTGTAAGACCTCCTTGTTTCACTGTCCCCCTGAGTGACTGTGCAGGATTATTCCCATTGTTTTTATGAATGACAAACAGCAGGTGCTTCTATAGACCTTACTGTGAAGGAGACATATGTTAACCACTGCAGCCCTCACAGCAGTCCTGTGAGGTGGCACTAGTATTATCATCCCACTTTTACAAGTGAAGAGACTGAGACACAGCAATATTAAGTGACATTTCAAGGTCACAGAGCTGGTGGGAGGCAGATTCAGGATTCACATCACACAATCTGAGCCCACAATCCATATGGCAGTCACCACTCAATAAGACCCTTTTCTGACACTTTTAGTGGTTCCAGGTTTGGATAAGATCATCTGGACCTGGTCCTGTTCTCCCCGAATGTCTCTTTTGACCAATATAAAGCCCGAGTTTCGGTCCAAGGGGAGTACACAATGAGGAGGAAGGATGCTGGCTGGCAGGCTGCAACAGGTGCACAGCTCTCCAATGAGGTAGAACTGGCCCCAGCCCTGATGCTGTGGTCAACTAAAGAGTTACACAAATGCAAACCCAGAGGAGTGAAGGCTGGGAGATTCTCTCTCTCTCTCTCTCTCTCTCTCTCTCTCTCTCTCTCTCTCTATCTCATCCCCGCCCCCCCATTCACACACACATATACACACTCACACACACTCACCTGTGGCATATTAGAACTTCTTCCATCAGCCACCTTTACAAATGAAGTGGAACAAACAAAGATTTGTGATTGGTTTGCAGCTGCCAAAGGGTGAGGTTTGTTAGCAAGCAGTGAATAGGAGACACACTGTGAGATCCTGTCTTTGTCAAAAGTCAAGCAGCATGGTGTTTTCTCCCAAGGGGTGTGAGTGTTAATGTGTGTGTGCATATGCGGGGGTCAAAGCAGGGACTGCGATACCAGAGGAGTACATAACGGCAGAGGAAAAGGATCCACATATATCAAGGCAAGAAATGCGGCACAGTGATTAGGAAAACAGTCATTCTGAAGTGGAGGCAGAGATCATGTTTCTCTTTCATGTGGAGCCAAAGAGAACTTCAGCCTGTGTTGCTCGTGCCTGAGAAAGCTCCAGTCACAGGAGACACAGATAAGTGTGGGCACAGCAGCAAGCAGGGCTGTGCTTTCAGCCTCAGAGCCACACCCACACCCAGATGAAAACTGGAGGATCTCAGCTAGGTCTCGCCTCACCATGGGGGCTCTCTCTTTCAGGGACTCCCTATGTCCACACAAAGCCTAAGAAATCCTATTTTAAAATATATATATTTTTTTATTGATTTGAGAGAGAGAGGAAGGGAGAGAGAAAGAGAGAAAGAGAGAAATATAAATCAATTGCCTCCCATAGTATTCCAACTGGGGATCAAACCCATAACCTGGGTATGTGTCCTGATTGGGAATCAATCTGGTGACCTTTCAGTGCATGAGATGATGCTCCAACCAACTGAACCACATCATTCAGGGCTGATGAATCCTATTGGAAGAGCTTCCTTAAAGAGCCCCATTAGCCTCTGCTCTTGACCCATCTGCCAGGATACAGAAATGCAGGGGCCATGGGAAGTGGTCTAGGAATCTCTAGTGATGAGGAAAGAGGAAAAAAATGAAGGAGACATACAATGAAGAGGACATGAGCATAAAAACACCTCCCCACAATTAGAATTGTGCAAAGCACTCCTGACCTAGAGTCTGGTCATAATCTGTTTCTAATCACTTGAGTTAAAGCAGGGGGGTAGGGAGGATGTTCTAGGGACATTTGGATCACTGGTGAGGAGAGACATTTGTAAGGATAGCCTATCTAATAAATTGACCATCACTCTATGAAAAATGGTGGTACCCACAGATAATAAGGAGGGAATATAGAAATTGACCCAACAAAGATGGTGGCGCTGGGACAGACCTCTGGGCAGCATGCGCACAGGCATGGAGCAGCTGGTGCGGGTTGGGCCACCTGCTATGGGGGGAGGGAGGTGGGAATGGAGGGGGTTACAGGAGGGTGGCAGGGCTGGAACAAAGGTGGAAGGTGGTGGCTGGAGTGAAGGCCTGGGTCCTGGTCCTGAGTGCCAGAGGGAAGTCGGTGCCGCAGCCACAGGAAAGAAAGCCTATTCTTGCACAAATCTTCGTGCATTGGACCTTTAGTTCAGCTATAAGTATCTGAGACTGCCTCCCAAACCCTCCTCACTCCCAAACCCTCCACTCTGAAAAGAAATCATGTGTCTTCCACTCAGCCTCTGTTTTCTGCTTGGGACTGTTACAGAGACGAGAGGGTTGAAATAGGCAAAATGAAAGAAAACTGGAATAGAATGGAAAGCTGGCAGATTCCCATTTGAAAGGATAGAAGATAGATGTGATCAGGAAGGCAAACAGAAGGCAGAGGAGAGAACCACAGCCCTGCCAGCTGAGCTGAGGTTGCTGCAGGGAGAGGGCGGGAGAGAGGAAAGTCCACTGGAGGCAGCTACCTCCTGTGTGAGTGCATGTGAAGGCAGAGGAGACTGAAAGAAGTTACATTCTGGTCATGAATTTAATATCCTTTTTGTAGATTTTGGAATGGGTTATGAGTATTTGATTTATTTCATGTTTCATTGTCTCATTTAAAAAACACACACACACAAACCTCAGTAAACATTTAAATTGCTTTTCAATGAATTTGGAATCTTCAAATGAGACACAAGGCCATTTTATTAGCATTTCATGTACACGGCCTTAGAGATAGAGGAGCCGGAACCAAGGCTGAGTCCAGTTCACACTACGAGTCCTAAGGTCTGGGCTTCCTTGGGGCATCCAGGCGGAGAGGGAGCCGGGAAGCTGCCAGTCGCAGCCAGAGTCCCTCCTCTATCACTACCAGAATCGCTCCATTTAAAAAATAATCCAGCTGAAACCAGTTTGGCTCAGTGGATAGAGCATCGGCCTGCGGACTGAGGGTCCCGGGTTTGATTCTGGTAAAGGGCATGTATCTTGGTTGCAGGCACATCCCCAGTAGGAGGCATGCAGGAGGTGGCTGATCGATGTCTTTCTCTCATTGATGTTTCTAACTTTCTGTCCCTCTCTCTTCCTCTCTGTAAAAATTCAATAAAATATATATATATATTTTTTTTAAATAAATAAATAAATAAATAAATAATAATCCATTTTATTAATAAAACAGGGTTAAGTAAACTGTTTTCTTTGAGAAAAAGAAAACTTCTCAGCCAAAATAAAGTTTGAAAATCAATGATTTGGTCCATGTCCCTTCTCTCACTGAGAAGTAAACTAGTGACTTGCCCAAGGTCCATGGCTTAATTTGCCGTCCACTGGTCTCTCCACACACCTTAGACATACAGATATTTCCATCTCATTCTTGTGCTCCACTCCCTGTTGGGAGCAGGGAATTCAGGCTTTCTATAGGATACAAAAAAAAAATCTAAAATCTTCCAGATCTAATATATACAAATGCCACTGCACTGACTAGAACCCCAGCTAACTGGAAAGAAACAGTACCCATCCATCCAGTCTCCACTCCTCGAGCAACAACATTTGGTTCTATGTGTTGGTTTCCGATGGTCCCTGGTTGAGCGCCCACCTTTGCCACCAGCTTCCCTCCCCCCCCGCCCCCCGTCCTTGGAGGCGCCTGCACTGTCCCTCGAGCATCTCAGGTCCAGCAGCTGGCATCAGCCAAACCTCACAGAAACTACTTTCCCTGCTAAATAAGAAACAGAGGGTTGGACTCTGAGAGGTCACCCCAAGGCCACAGATCCCCCAACTGACTCCTTTTGTCACCTGCTCTCTGCCTTTTCTGGAAAGCGATGTGCTGAGGCCACTGCTGCCACAGCTGCTGCTAATTATCCTCAAAGATGCACTCAGAGCAAAGGATTCGGCACAACGCAGGAACCCGGTTTTGTAAAAAGGTGAGACTGTTTTGAAACACAACCAACGTATGCTAAACAAAACTGCACCATTTAACACATCAATTATGAGGAAAACAGCAGCAACAGTCAAAACAGCTTTCTTCACACTGAAAAATCCAACATAAGCAGGCAGCACAAACCACGTTTGAAATGTATTGATTTCATTTCAGCCAACATGCATCAATGGATGAAGTAATTATGTCAAATTTTTATATTCACATTTGACCAATCCAACAATATCGCTTTGGACCCTCATTTTGGGCATGTTGTCCCCTACCTTCCTTACTCGTACTATGGCTACGGTAGCTTTTTTTCTCTTTAGATTTTCTGTGGGCCAATCTAACCCTCCAACTGATGCCCGGTGGTGGGGCTGGGGGTCCCAGTATGACTGTGGCTCACCTGCACTGAGTTCACAGTCCAGGGAGGGAAACAGAGCCTGGCCAAGCAGTGTGTTGAGATGTGCTGAGCTGCGGCAAAGAAGAGAGTGATTAATTCTGCCTCAGTTGTCCTGAAGATTCTCGGCTCCCAGCACCCCCACTCCCACCCAGAGGACTGAGTTTCCCATGAGTGGTGGGTTCTTTGAGGGTCGGGGGCAGAAGAAACAACATGTATAAAGGCACTGACCTATGAGAACATAGGGTCCCCGGTTTAGAGAAGGCCAAGAGAGTCCGTGTTGCTGGAGCAACATTGGGCAGGTGATGAGTAGTTGAAGGAGGTGAAAATGGAAAAGTAGGCGGAAATAGATACTATTTGTCATATTTAAAAGATTCAGCTCTATTATGTGAATAATTTTTAAATATATACATTTATTTTCCTTCTTTCCAAATTACAAAATAATACATACTCATGAAAATTTAAAAATGTCCAAATGGGAGGGAAGAATCACCCATAATCCTACCTTCAGTGAGGATCACTGTTAACATTTTCACTCATATTTCACACACACTTAGGACCAGATGGGCAGATGATTTTATAATTTGCTATTTTTATTTAACCACATGTTGCGAATATTTCCCATCTTTGATTATAGCATATTAGATCATTTGTAATATTTCCATGTCTTTATAAAACTATAAATAGCATACATGTACAACTCTGTTTGTATATTGCTCATCTATTGCCACAACTTAAAATCGCAATTTCTGAATCCAAGTGAATAAACATTATAAAGCCTTTCATTCTTATTAGCTCTTGAGAAAAGTGGCACTATTAACTTAACATGAGGAATGAACTTGCAAGAGGAAATTTTCTCATTTCCTTGCCATTAGTTTGTTGACCAAAACTAATATATCATCAATATTTAACCTTTTTTTGATTACCCACAAAGGGCAATTTTTTAAATGTTTATTGACCTTCTGGTATTTCTTCTTTCATGAAATGCCTGTGCCTGTCCTTGGACCTTTTTTATTAGGAGATTTTTATTTTTCTGATTTATAAAAGCTTTTTATACATTAATGATATAAAATTTTTGTCTGCTGCAAATGCTTTTTCCTAATATGTCAATTCTTTGTAATTTAGTTTAGGTCTAAAGAAGTTTTTAAATTTCTACATAAGTAAAACCCTCAATCTTTTATGCTTGAAGGGGCATTGCCCTCTCTGAGACCAGATAAATACCTTCGTATTCTTCAGTTTAACTACTTAACACATTATAAATGTATTTGATGTATGAGGTGAGTTGAGAATTTAATTTACCCTGGAATAGGCTGAATAATGGCCATGCAAACCTATCAGGTCTTAATCCCTGGCACCTGGCAATGTTACCTTATAAGTAAAAATCCCAAGATCTTGACATGGGGAGATTATTTTGAATCATCTGGGTGGTCTCAAAGTCCAATTCCAGGTGTCCTTATAAGAGAGAGACAGGGAGACTTAACACGGAGAAGAGAAGGGATATAAAAATGGAGCAAGGGTTGGAGTGATGCAGCCACAAACCCGGAGAGGCCTATGGAGGAAGCTAGTCCTGCCCACATCTTAGTTTTAACAGCAAAACTGATTTCTAACTTCTGCCCTCCAAATCTGCGAGAGAATAAATCTGCTGTTTTCAACCACCGAGTTTGTTACAGCAGCCACAAGAAACTATAAGACAACATCCCACCAAATAGTTTTCTTGAAACAATATATATCCATCATTTTTTTACTTGTCTGAAATATCATCTCTATCACACATGAAATATTTATGTGTGTTTAAGTTTTTCTTTTTTATTCACCAGTGTATTCTTATGTAAGCAAACACTATTTTAGTTATGTCTTTTTAATTTCATATCTGATAAGTATCCTTTTATTGAATTTTTAAAGAAATGAATTTATTATTCTTAATTACTTAACCTTCCAGATAACAACATTTAAAATAACTTTTTCAAACTCTCTAAAAATTTTTATTTAGGATTAAAAAACATGAAATTTACAAGTTAATTTGAACAGAATTTACCTTTTTAAAGTATTAACTTTGTTCCCATCCTATTCTATATTATTAAAATTCTTGTTTTATGTCCCACAGTAACTCCCAAAATTCTCCTCATATAGTTCCTGTACATTTCTTAACTTTCTACCTAGTTTGTCTGCCCTTCCTTCCTCCCTTCCCCCCTTTTTTTTTCTCTCTCTCTCCCTTCCAACCTCCCTCCTTTTTCTTTTTTTTCTGTTGTTACTTATATAATTTTCTGAGCAGAGGAGTGACATATGATTTCTTCTTTGGCAGTTAATTTAAATTTCTAACTTTGTTTTGTTATTTTCTTAGGCTAATACTGAAACTCATTTTTAGGTTCTAGCAGATGCCAAGTGGGTGGTGGCAAGAGGCAGAATAGTTATGGTGTGTGTGTGGGGGGAGAGGGTGGGCAACAACGCCTGTCATTTTTAATTAGCTCTTGATAATCAAGAGATTATTATTTACATATTTTAAATTGGGTACAAGAGAGCCCTGTGACTTTTAAAAAGAGAAACCGGTTTGGCTCAGTGGATAGAGTGTCAGCCTGTGGACTGAGAAGTCCCGGGTTCGATTCCAGTCAAGGGCATGCACCTTGGTTGCAGGCACATCTCCAGTAGGGGGCGTGCAGGAAGCGGCTGATTGATGTCTCTCTCTCATCCATGTTTCTCTCTATCCCTCTCCCTTCCTCTCTGTAAAAAATCAATAAAACATATTTGAAATAAAGTAAAAAGAGAAAAATAAGTTTCTAAGAGCCACAGTTAGAAGTTCTCCTATAAAAACCTTCTTGAATTCTAATCCATTGTTGTCAGCCCTTTGCCTTAGTTTCAGGAAGAAAACTCTCCTGCGTCAGTCTGGGTTCTGAGCATCAGCCCAGCCTCAGTGATGTCTTATGTGGGCCCTGTACTTTGGCTCCCAAACCCAGACATGAGGAAAGCTTTAAAAAGAGAGTTAGCCGAAAATGGTTTGGCTCAATGGATAGAGTGTCAGCCTGCGGACTGAAAGGTCTCAGATTCGATTCCGGTCAAGGGCATGTACTTTGGTTGTGGGCACATTCCCAGTAGGGGGCGTGCAGGAGGCAGCTGATCGATGTCTCTCTCTCATGGATGTTTCTAACTTTCTGTCCCTCTCCCTTCTTCTCTGTAAAAATATCAATAAAATATATTTTAAGAAAGAGAGAGAGAGAGAGAGAGAGAGAGAGAGAGAGAGAGAGAG
>PVJN01050213.1:0-14929 GCA_004026805.1 Lasiurus borealis
TTCCATTTTACTTTGTATTCCTTTTCAACTTACGAAATGATTATATCTATTTGTTGACTAGTTAATTAACATGAAAAATTCAAGAAAGCAGAGACCCTGTCTGTTCTTTTGTCTTCTAAGTTCTCAGTTCATAGAATAACGCCTGGCCCAGACTGGATAATTCTGTTGAACCAGAGAACTCTCAGTAAGGTTTTTTTTTTTTTTTTTAGTTCTTTATTGCTTAAAGTATTACATACGTTTCCTTTTCCCCCCCATTAGCCTTTCCACTGCCACCCCTACCCCCGCCCCAGCACATGCCTTCCCCCCTCCCGCATCTAGGTCCATTGGTTATGCTCATAGGCATGCATACAAGTCCTTTGTTTGATCTCTTACCCACTCAGCTCCTGCCTTCACTCATAGGTTGGACAGTCTGCTTGATGCTTCTATGATTCTGGCTCTATTTTTGTTCATCAGTTTATGTTGTTCATTATATTTCACACATGAGTGAGATCATGTGATACTTACCTTTCTCTGACTGGCTTATTTCGCTTAGCATAATGTTCTCCAGTTCCATACATGCTGTTGCAAATGGTAAGAATTCCTTCTTTTTTACATCAGCATACTATTCCATTGTGTAGATGTGCCACACTTTTCTAATCCACTCATCTGCTGATGGACACTTAGGCTGTTTCCAAATCTTAGCGATGGTAAATTGTGCTTCTGTGAACATAGGGATGTATATGTCTTTTCTGGTTAACATTTCTGTTTTCTTGGGATATATTCCTGCCTGGTACTGACAGAGAACAGATATGTAGATAAATGGAACAGAAATCAACCCAAGCCATTATGCTCAGTTAATACTTGACAAAGGAAGCAAGAGCATATAATGGAGTCAACACAGTCTCTTCAATAAATAGTATTGGGAAAATTGGTCAGAAACACGCAAAAAGAAATGAAAGTAGACCACCAGCTTACACCATACACAAAAATAAACCCAAAATAGATAAAGGACTTAAACATAAGACAGGAAACCACAGAACTCTTAGAAAAAGCTATAGGCAGCAAAATAGCAGACATTTGTCATAGCAATATCTTTACCAATTCAGCTCCTAGGGCAATGGAAACTACGAAGAAAATAAACAAATGGGACTACTTAAAAATAAACTGTCTACACAGCAAAAGAAACCACAAAAACAACAACAACAACAAAAACAAACAAACAAAAAACAACAAGAAAGCCCACTGCATGGGAGAACATATTTGCCAATGTTATCTCCAATAAGGGTCTAATCTTTAAAATTTATAGGGAATCCATACAACTTAACAAAAGGAAGATAAACAACCTAATCAAAAAATGGGCAAAGGACCTAAAGACACTTTTTGAAAGAGGACATACAGGAGGCTGAGAGACATATGAAAACATACTCAAAGTCACTAATCATCCGAGAGATGAAAATCAAAACAACAATGAGGTATCATCTCATGCCTGTCAGAATGGCTATCATCAACAAATGACAAGTGCTGGGAGAATGTGGAGAGAAAAAAAAAAAACTCTCGTGCATTGCTGGTGGGAATGCACACTGGTGTATCCACTGTGGAGAACACTATGGAGTTTCCTCAAAAAAATAAAAATGGAACTTCCATTTGACCCAATCTCAATAAGTTTTGATAAAGAAACAGAGGCTGACCTGAGAGTAAACTGTATGGATTCATCTTGACTTTATTTACCCACCTAGATTTAGACTAATCACAAATTAAAAAGAGAGCTCTAGAATACTAAAATCCTTTACTCTTGGCTGCAGACACTTATTTTCAATTATGTAGACTGAGACATACTCCTCACCTCATTCATATCAGTGGTTAAAACAAAGTTGAGACTTTTTAGTTCATGGTTTGATATTCAACCACTGAACCACACTGGTTGGGCCTCTCCTATTGGAATCATGAGTCCAAAAATCTCTGAACAGGTACAATGAGGGAGTAAAAATAACAAGAAGGCCTGAAACAAGAAAAATGACTTAACTTATATGTCATTTTTATACTTTTTATACCTAAAGATTTAAGCAGAAATTACCATTTTAATTTAAGTATACTTATTATATTTCTAGAGGCCTGGTGCATGAATTCATGCATCAGTGGGCTCCCTTGGCCTGCTCTGAGGGATCAGGCAGAAACCAGCTCTCTGACATCCCCTAAGGCAGAGGTTCTCAACCTGTGAGTCTCAACCCCTTTGGGGGTCGAACAACCTTTTCACAGAGGTCACCTAAGACCATCAGAAAATGCAGATATTTACATCATGATGCATAACAGTAGCAAAATTTCATGGTTGGGGGTCACCATCACTTGAACTATATGCAAGGATTGCGGCCTTAGGAAGGTTGAGAACCACTGCCTTAAGGGGTCCCAGATTGCAAAAGGCTGCAGGCCAGGCTGGGGAACCCCACCAGTGCATGATTGGGGCTGGAGAGGGATGCGGGAGGTTAGCCAGCCAGGGAGGGACTTCGGGATAACTCCAGGGTGTGTCTGCCTCATCTCACTCAGTCCTGATCAGCCAAACCCAGCAGCAAGCTCACCTATGGGTCAAAGTGTCTTCCCCTTGTTGGTCAGTCCATGTCATAGTAAGCAGTTGAGCAGCCTTAGTATACCATTAACATGTTATGCTTTGATTGGTTGAATGGCCATATGGATGACAGGACACTTAGCATATTAGGCTTTTATTTTATAGGGTTATAAGTGTGATTTATTACTTAGTTTATATATTAAACTTCCTATCTTGGATAATCATTTATTATTCCATGTGTAATGTAAATTTAAATATTTATCTAATATAATGCATAGGAGAGAAAGAACATTTGAAGTGTAAAGCAGATAGAGCTGGATTGTGGGAAAACATTCTGGCATTAGAGAATGTTATTATTATATCTATAATTCATTATGTGAAACAGAAAGCTTGCAAATATGAGAAGATGCCTAGTTTTCCACTTCCATCTGTTTCCTGACTCAAAGGATCATTTGTATCACACAGATTTGGAGGATGACATATTTTTTTTTTATTCGCCTAATTTTTTTTATTTTTTATTTTTCAGCAACTCAGGACACTGTTTCCTTCTATATCTCCTGTGATTAAGAATCCAGGCATAGGTCCTTTGATTTTCTACATTTTATGATAAAATGTTAAGAAAAAGTAGGTGTGTTTTGAGAGAATCTGTGTGTTCTTATCTGTGTAGGGCTTCCAGGGACACGGCCACCATGAGAGGGAAGCTGGCAGGAGGAGGGCTTTTGAAGCACAGCACACTGAATGGGGCATTTTCAGTTTACCCCACCCTTTTAGGGCACCAGTAAACAAGGAAGGAGGGAGACAGGGAAAGTGAGATGATAGTACGCAATTTAAATGTGAGCAGTGTTATTCTAGCTATAGTTATGAAAATGTAATTAGGAAAGCAGACAAGAAGAGAAAGGAAATTAACTCCAGAGGAGGGGTGTAGCCTGAGGAGGGGGAGACATAATTACGTGACATTTGCCAAAGTCGCAGAACAAAAGTTCCCACTAGAAAGACATTTAAAGTGTTTAAATTATGGGATGCAAGCTTCTGCTTAATAGTAAATGTGATTGTGTTACCTCTCTCATGCTTTTTTCTCTCTGTTTTTTTACAAAGTACTACCGGTGTATGTCTATGATCTATCCATTATGTTATGAGCATATGTAAGTCATAGCTTCTAACTTCTTGATGGCGCTCTATGGTGCCATCTGACACATTTTATCTCTCCACTTCCCAGATGATGGACAGTCAATTTGCTCCCCACCCCTTTCCCTGGCTAAGCATACGGCTGCAGTGAGTAACCTTCCACATGTCCCCATATGGTGCTTTCTAGAATGACTGCCAATCCCCACAATCTTACCATCAGTGAGAGTCGCATCCCCACTAACACTTGGCATTTTCAATACTTTTGATTATTGTCAGTCTAATAGGCTGAGACATATCTTATTGTAATTCAGGTTTTGTTACTTACCAATGATTATACATGTTTTTCATATATTCATTAGCTTCTATAGCTTCCTCTTCTCTACGCTAAATTTTTACTTCCTTGAAAACTCTTTTTTCTACTTTGATTGTCTCCTGATCTGCAGTTCTCTGCCTACTGTATATGTGAAAATCCAGTCATTTCTAGATACCTAGAGTATATTTTCACATCCTATACTATAGTTTAACTTTTGTTATTCTTCTAGTCAATGAACAAAAAATTAAAATTCTGATGTAATCTATTAATTATATTGGTCTTATTTTGTGATTTTAATTTTCCCCCATAGTTTATTTTTATTTTTTAGGTGACATCCTATATAATAAAAGCCTAATATGCTAAGTGTCTAGTCATCTGCTATTATTAGCAATATGCTAATAATACACTAAGGCCGTTCAACTGCTCCCTATGATGTGCGCTGAGTACTAGAGGGCAGACAGTTGCCTGGTCATCCAGTTGCTATCATATGAACTGTCCATCAGGGGGCAGACACTGCAACCAGTAGTTTAGCTTGCTACTGGGGTCCGTCTGATTGGGATTGAGTGAGATGGGACAGACACACCCTGGAACTCGCCCACGGTCCCTCCTTGGCTGGCCAACCTCCCGCACCCCTCCCCAGTCCCAGTCGTGCACTGATGGGGTCCCTTGGCTTGGCCTTCCACCCTCTCTTATTCAGGGACCCCTCAGGGGATGTTGGAGAAGTGATTTTGTCCTGATCCCACGCTATGCAAGAGATGCCCCCTGGTGGTCAGTGCACTCTCCTAAGTGGAGCATTGCTCAGCCAGAAGCCGGGCTCATGGCTGGCGAGTGCAGCAGCAGTGGCGGGAGCCTCTCCTGCCTCTGAGGGATTGTTAAGGATGTCCAGCTGAAGGGTGACATCTGCTCCCCAGTTGGTTAATAAAATGGTATAGGTTTCAGGTTTATAATTCTTTAATACATCATTTGTATGTTGTTTGTTTAAAGCTTCTTCTCTACCCAAGAACAGAAAGGTATTTTGGATGTTTACTAAGTATAGGTTAAGTCTTTAATCCAACGCATCCATTTTTATATGTGCTCTTAGAGAGCATATCATTAGCATATTTCGCTTTGATTGGTTGAATATTTGACCACCAGGCAACAAGACCCTTAGCATAATAGGCTTTTATTATATAGGATACTTTAGTTCTTTATTTTTTGGTTAATAATTTACTGTTATTACTATTGTTTTTAAATGTTATCATGATTATGAATTTGAAGCATAAAAGTATGTTTTTGTCTCTGTATGCAATCTTCCCTCATTATTATTTTCATTTTACAAATTTTAATTGACTATCCATTACCTGTATGTATATATTTTTATGTATATAAAATTAAGTTTATACAGATCTTCAAATGAAATTATCATTGTGATTACATTGAAATCACAGATTTCTTTGTGGAGATAAATCACCTTTTTATATTGTTATATTATCTCCTTTAAGAGTACAGATTACCCCTCACTCAGATCAAGAAAGGAACCAGAAACCTCTTGGTTCATGGTTTTATGCTCAATCTCTGAGAAACTCCATTTATTTAGATCCGTGGCAATTTTGACCCCTGGGGGATGTTATATGGAAATGTTAGTTATTTGGTTAATATAACTGGAAGATGCTACTGATATTCAGGTAAAGATGCAAAAATTCTTATAATGCACAGGCTGCATTATCATCTGTTCCCATTGGTCAAAAATGCTGGGATGGAGAAACCCTGATGTAGATCATTTGTCTCTTCTTTATTAGAGTTGTTTTGTTGTTGTTATTGTTGTTGTCTTTCAGTTTCCTCTCTTGTTTTTTGTTTGTTCATTTTTATTAAATGTATTGGGGTGACTTTGGTCCGCATGATCATATAGGTTTTAGGTGTGGGTGTTTTTTGTTACAAGATCTACATATTGCACCCTGTGTGCATCACCCAGTTCTAAAGTTGTTTTTTTCATGGGGTGCCTATTTTTTTCAGTAATATATTTCCCAGATAGTTTTACTATTTTTATTTGCTCTAATGTATTTTACATTACTCTCATATTATTGTTGCTGTGTAGATATATACTGACTTAAGATTTTACTTCATTTCTACAGTCTTGCTAAAATGTAATTAGTTATAATAGCACATTGATTTTATTATTTTACTAGAGGCCCAGTACATGAAATTTGTGCACAGGAGGGGTGTCCTTCAGCCCAGCCTGCTCCCTCTAAGATCTGGAATCCTACAATCCAAGTAGAATTGGGTCTAAAAGGACAGTCAGACATCCTTCTCCCAATCCAGGACTACTGGCTCCCAACTGCTCACCTGCCTGCCAGCCTGATCACCCCCTAAGCACTACCCTGCCAGCCTGATTGATGCTTACTTGCTCCCTTACCAGCCTGTTTGCCCCCAACTTCCCTTCCCTGAAGGCCCGGTCACTACCCACTTCCCTCCTCTTCTGACCTGATCACCCACAACTGCCCTCCCTTACAGCCTAGTCCCTACCAACTGCCCTCCCCTGCTGGCCATCTTGTGGTGGCCATCTTGTGTCCACATGGGGGCAGGATCTTTAACCACATGGTGCAGTCATTTTGTGTGTTGGAGTGATGGTAAATCTGCACATTACTCTTTTATTAGATAGGATACAGGCCTGGTACATGGGTGGGGGCCAGCTGGTTTGCTTGAAGGATGTCCTAGATCAGGGTGGGTATTCCCTTGGGGTGTGGGGTGGCCTGGATGAGGGGCCTGTGGTGGTTTGCAGTCCAACCACACCCCCTGGAGACCCAAGGGGAGGCCCTGGTATCTGGGATTTATTTATCTTCTACAGTTAAAACTTTGTAGCCTGGAGCAGAGCCAAGCTTTCTGCTTGCTCCTGGGCAGCAGCTATTGAAACTTTATTGCCTTAAATGGAGGCCTGGAGGGCCAGGGAGTGGGAAAGCTTGGCTTCCTCCATCGTTGGGTGCAACCCAAACCCCCCTCCTGCTTCTCGGTGGCTGTAGCCAACTTGGTTGGGTTAATTTGCATATTTGCTCTGATTGGCTGGTGGATGTGGCTGGTGGGCATGGTTTGAGATATAGGGGAGGTATGGTTAATTTGCATATTACTCTTTTATTAGATAGGATTGGATTTTCTAGGCAAAATATTCTATCATACTCAAACTAGAATTCTATTTTGTTTATAAATGACATTGGCTGGGGCCTGAATTACAATGCAACAGGAGGAATAATATTGGACATTTTTTCTTATCCTTGATGTTAAAGGAAATGTTTATAAAGTATACTTTTTAAGTGTACTGCTTTATAGATTTTGGTAAAAGAAAGTCAGCTATTTTCTACCTAATTTTCTCTTTCTCTAGTAAGCATTTTTTTTTTTAAATCACTAACATGATAAACCTATATTTGTTGTATTTTTCTGAAATAACTTACAGAATATGGATTTTCTCCTTTAGTCTGTTATGGTGACCAACTATATTACCATATTGTGTGTTTTTCTGTTACTAAAACATTTTTACATTCTTATAATTAAGCCTCTTTAATAATAAAGTATGCATTCAATGCACTATTAGAATTTCTCACTTAATAATTTCCTTTGAGTTTTAACATCTGCATTCCTCAGTGAATTGGGCCTGTAATTTGTTGTCGTTTTGTTCTGATCTGGTTTTAGAAACATGATTATAAGGGCCTTATTAAATTAATTGATAAATGAAGTGATTTTTAAAAGACTTTTGTACAACTAAAAAATAAAATTAATTGTTCTTGAAGGTTTGATAAATATAACTTAAAAAAATTTAAACTGGTTTTGGAGAGAGAGAGAAAGGTGGATTTGTTCTTTTACCTATTTATACATTCATTGGTTGGTTTTTGTCTGTGCCCTTACCAGGGATGAAGCTGCAATCTTGGCCTATTGGGACAACATTGTAACCAGCTGAGCTGCCTGGCCAGGGCTGAGATAAATTTAACTCATTACATTTGAAACACTTATTTAAAATGTATTTTTATTGATTTCAGAGAGGAAAGGATAGAGAAAGAGAGATGGAAACATCAATGATGAGAGAGAATTATTGATCGGCTGCCCCTCCTGCATCCCCCAGACTGGGGGTTGAGCTGGCAACCGGGGCAAATGCCCTGACAGAAATTGAACGGAGACCTAGTAGTTAATAGATCAGCACTCAACCCCTGAGCCACACTGCCTGGGCTATGTTTGACATTTTTGAATGTAGTTCTTAGATACCTTCTATTTTTTTTAACATCTATTTACTCATATTCTTTCATGTTCTTCTTAAGTATTATATTAATAATAATCCACAGATTTTGACAATATTTTCATTTTTATTCAATTTTCAATATTTCCACATTTAATTTTTAACCCTAGTGTGTTTTTGTAATATGTTAATTTGTTAACAAACTTAAGATCTTTAAAGATAGTTTGCATTAATTTGTAATGTCATTACCTTATGGCATTAAATAATATTTACATAATCACTTCTGTGGTAGAAAATATTGCATGGTATAAAGAGGAACAGCAAAGAGGTATTGTCTTGAGAATGGCTGTATAGTGGATTATCCAAGAAGAATAGATACTGAAACTGAGAAAGAAAAGCTAAAAGACATACAAATAAATTCAGGTTAAGGACCATTATACACATGGGGAATAACAAGTTATTCAGTTGGAAAAAGCAGATTCTCTTTGAAGAATTCTAAAAAATATATATTAATTAGTGAAGCAAAGGGAAGAGAGGAGCGAGAGGAAACGGAGAGATGTTAGCTAATACCATCTGTTGTAGTTCATCCTGTAGTTGTACGAACTGCAGGAGAAGCCATTGAAGAGCTACGTGCCAGCGAAACTATGAAATGATTTGCATTTCAAACCTTTGCTTTGAATGAGCTTCTGGGAGAAACAGGAGATGCACTGCCCAGGTCGGCCTTGGGGGAGGAACGCTTGTCTTCCCTGAATCTCTGTTCTATGATACACAGCACGTTGTCCATGCTGACTTAGCATTACTCTACCAGAGGAGGCTCAGGCTTACACAGTCATTGGCATTCAATTACTTTCTTTTACAAATAAGCGACATATAATTCGCAATTACTCCCTGTTCAAAATGTAATAATATTATAACGTTTTATATCATTGATCTCAGAGCACAATACATCCCATGAGAAAGAATACTCATGTTTCTAGCAATACATGCCCTGTTAGACTCCTGGTACAAACGGTATAGTTGTCTGGAATTGATCCAAGTCCTTGGCTACTTTGCTTGAAAATACTTTAGGAAAAACCAAATCAATGCCCTGGGGAAAGTCTTGTTAAGAATCAGCAAGTGGCTGAAACCAGTTTGGCTCAGTGAATAGAGCATCGGCCTGCGGACTGAAAGGTCCAGGTTCGATTCCGGTCAAGGGTATGTACATTGGTTGCAGGCACATCCCCAGTAGGGGGCGATCAGGAGGCGGCTGATTGATGTCTCTCTCTCATCGATATTTCTAACTTTCTATCTCTTTCCCTTCCTCTCTGTGAAAAATCAATAAAATATATTAAAAAAAAAAAAAAGAATCAGTAAGTGGCCAGAAAAAAAAAAAAAAAAAGCTGCTTCTGAATACCAAAAGCTGAGTGAAAGTAAATTATGACCTCATGGCAGAGCAAGGAGGTACCGGTAAAAGTACGGTGGTTCAATCTCTGTTTTGCAAGACATTCTTGATCATTTTTCCATAATATAATGCCAGTGTCACGGCCTTCAAAAATGACTTCCCAGAATTCTTGTTACCCTCACAAATGTTAGCCAATGCCAATAACATACAATAATCTCCAGCTTCCTATAAATCTACGAATGTGGAGGAATTACATCATAAAATAAGCCCAATGAGCTTAACCTCAAAATAGATAAATACCCATCAGATTTTCCCACTGAAATAACCAGTTGCAATGATAAGAGTTGTCATCCTAAATAATTGTGAACGATCATGGATTGGGTATAGCTCTGAAGAAGGTTTGTTAAAAAGGACATAGAATTCTTATCTTCAAGAATATGCATTCTATTATACAGTCTATACATAGAAAGAAGTAATATGCTAATCTGTCTGTTATGGTGTCCCAGCCATGACCAGTCTGTGGGAGGGGAGGGGGAGAGACTTCTGTCCTCAGCACGAACAGCATGCTGCCTGCCTGGGTCCCCGCCCAGTGTTGAGATGAAGATGCCTTCCTGCATCCCTGGCTAGGGAGGTGACACTGCCTGTGTGCATCTCTGTGGGCAGGGAGGGGGGAGGGGCTGGGCTTAACCCCTGACCTCAGGCCATGCCCTTTGCCCCAGCTCCCAGCTGGCAGACCTCAGACTGCACTCCCTGGCACCAGGCCAGAAAGTCTCAGGCTGTGTCCCCTAACATGCGGAGCTTGACGGGGTACCTCAGGCTGCATCCCCCCACCCAGCAGGGCTTAACATGGGCACTCAGGCCATGCCTCTTGCCAAGCACTGGGTCAGGAGACCTCAGGCTGTGTCCCCTTCCTTGCAGGGTTGGAGGACCTGAGACTGCACCTCCGTCACAGAGGGGATTAACAGGCGTGGGGCCAGCTGGGTCTGGGTCTCACCCAATGGGATGGGGCCAGCCAGGTCTGGGTCTCCTGCGTTTTCGAAGCACATGCAGGTGGTAGGCAGGGATTTGACTGTAGGTACCATGGCGTGCCCCAGACTCTGACAGGAGGGAGATTTTATAGACATTTTACTAATTTTCTTTCACCTCTGACACTTCTATTATAGAGAAAGGGCAAATAGCAATGTTAAAATATTTCTTCTATTTAATTCCCTTTTAATGTGTACAAATTTCATGCACCAGGCCACTAGTGTGATATAAGAATCATTATTACAGAAGTTCTGAGAGAGATACTGAAACCTGTAGAAAACAAAGGGACTCTGACAATGCTTGAGATTATTCTTTAGCTACTTGACATACAACTTTTCAACTCAGAAGACATAGAGATGGTCCATCAAATGGAGTTATTTTGTGGAGTAAAATGATTACAGAAAAGTGGCTTCCTAGGCAGAGATTTCACTTGCAACCCTCCTTGTACCATGTGGATACATGTTTCAGTGTTTGGACAATGAAATGTGGGCAGAACTGATGCCTACATCAAGGCATGACTTACCAAACTCCTGAATGATCTCCAGTGTTTCACTCTTCCCTCATGCTGACTAAATGCTAATGCTGAAGGTTTCTTTCAAGTCATAATTTTGATATGGCAGAAATATGGTGACTTCCTAAGTGACTGTGTAGAAGAGGTTTAGTGGAATGCATCACAGAAACGAATAAAGCTCACTGATTATTACCTTGTGTGTTTATCATCGGGCTGCACACTTGAAACCTATAAAATTTTATTAACCAATGTCACCCCAATAAATTTAAAAAAAATTAAAACCTCACTAGGTTATTAAGATTAAAGTAAAAATAAATTGTCAGGTAGCCGAAACCAGTTTGGCTCAGTGGATAGAGCGTCAGTCTGTGGACTGAAAGGTCCCGGGTTCGATTCTGGTCAAGGGCATGTATCCTGGTTGCAGGCACATCCCCAGTAGGGGGCATGCAGGAGGCGGCTGATCGACGTCTCTCTCTCTATCCCTCTCCCTTCCTCTCTGTAAAAAATCAATAAAATATATTTAAATAAATAAATAAATAAATAAATTGTCAGGTAATTCTACCTGTATATGAATATATGCGTATAGACATGGATATTGTATCAGTGTATATAAAAGACCGGATGCATTCTTCTTCAATTGTCCCAAATTATCTTTTTTTGTGAAGAGCATTTAAGTTTAAATCCTGCAGAGGTCTTTATTATACCTTAGAATGAGAAAGAGCTACCCTTTCCCACTTGCTTTTACCTTTCTCTTGTTATTATCCACACTTCTCTCCCCTTATAGCACATCTTGCTAACTTGGAGAATTAGAAACACTTTAGAAGAGAAGCCTTTTTATTTACCTCTTCATTTTCAATGACTACCATAGTGTTTAGTCCCTAGTAGTTTAAAAAATATTTTAATTAAATGAATGAATGTGTGAATAAATGAAGAAATAAATCATGAGTCTACTTTAGTTACCTTTCTATTTGTTCCCATCCATCTTTATCTGCTCCTTAACATCTTCTGCACCCTGCGGATTGCATAGATCTGCCTGAAAGGTTACTAGCAGTGTTCTTCACACTGGCAGAGGGAGCCATGTCTCGAAGTGTGAACTCTTTAAGACCTAACAAATTCGCCCTTTAATACAACTGTTTCCATGCCCCCTTTCTCTATATAAATCTTTCTGCTTCTAAGACTCTTGGAAGCAATAATTGCTTTCTCTTAGGACTATAAGCAGTGTTGTAAGTTCGGGTAATACATAGCATAGAAAGCTAGAAGAGGTGCAAGTGTTCACTGACTTTGAACTTGCCAGAAGGGAAAATAAAACTACTGTGACTGCCTATTTTCAATTATGTATAATAAATGCTAGAACTTCTTAGGAAGACTCAGTTGCTATTTCCTCCTAATGATATAGCAATTATTAAAAAATCAGGGCAATTGTTTTTATAAGGCCTCGGTATATGATGTTTATAACATACTAGTAGCCCTGTGCACAAATCCATTTCCCAGTCGGTCCCTAACCCCCTCCTGTAGCTCTCTGCCCTCTGCCCTGCCCTCCTGTAGTTCCCTCTGCCCCTCTTCATAGCTTGCTGCCCTTCACCCTCCTGTAGCTCTATGCCACCTGCTTGTAGTTCTCAGCCACACCCTCTTGCAGACCCATAATCCAGTCATTATGGGGTCAGTTGATATGCCTCATGGCGTAATGAATAATTAGCATATTCCTTTCTTATTATATAGGACTAGTGGCCCAATGTATGAACAAAGCCTTTACTCTAGCCAGAGCAGCCTTTCCACTCTAGCCCGGAACCATCTTTCTGAGTTTTCATGCTGCCTGGAGGCCCTGAGGGGCTAGGATGATGTGGAATGCCTGCATCATAGCTCGGCACCTGAGTATGCAAATTAACCCCGAAAATATGGGGTTAATTTGCATACTCACTCCTGATTGGCTGATGGGCATCACAAAGGTACAGTCAATTAGCATGTTACTTTTCCATTAGGTATACGTCAATGGATTATACAAAAAAATACAATCGTAATGGACCACTTCAGAGCAGAAATCAATTTCTTCTTGACCTTTCAGTGAAGATCAAGTATAGAACAGACAATGGCAGGCCATTTCTGTAAAGGGAAGATACAAAATATTTTGAACTTTACAGATCCTAATGTCTCTGTCACAACAACTCAGTGCAAAAGTACCCAAAATGGAAATGCACATATTTGGCTATGTTTCAATGAAACTTTATTTATAAAAACAAAGCAGTAGGTTGATTTGTTTCATGGCCACAATTTGTCAGTCCCTGTTCTGGATAGTTTTTTAACATTATGAAATAGTAATTATTGGATATAATTTATGACAAGTAAAATATCTGACCTTAAGGGTTAAATATATTAGGTTTAATTAGTGTGAATAACTTTTGTTGTATTAGTAGTTTCAGCAAAACATTTATTATTCACAAGATTTTCTTACAAGTAGAAAGAAAATGAAAACTCTATAGGGTTTCACCATATCAAGACTATAGGAGTGAGTTGATCAATTCATACATAGACATCCTGTAAGATAAAGCACAGGATGTAACTTACAACATTTCGTTCCAGCCTTGATGTTGTTTGTCCTGTTTCCAAAGCCTTTTACACATGTTAATGCTAATATAGGAGAAAAGCTTCAGACAAATGAGGTATCAAGTAAAAACAGGGAAATATATGGTCTGACAAATTCTACCTGGAGATAGCTTTGTGAATTTGTTCTAAGAGGTTATTGAAGTGCAGAAAGTATATTCAAAAAAGAAGACAAGCTGTAAATAAAAAATGTTGGATTTATCATGTGAGTTTCTGAACGTCATTGGCAGACCTTTGATGAGGTCCTCGGATGGCCAGTTCAAACTAGTTGCCATGCATTCACTTTGCTTCAACATGGTAACTATACTACCCGAGGGTCATTCTCTCAGCCTGGTGGCATTTGTGAATTAGCTCATTGAGATTTAGCAATAGTGAAAGCATTCTACCTTGATGTTTGTCCTGCCTATTGCTGCTACCGGGGAAGGTCAAGTCATCGCAATGAATTTCAGATAGGCTGAATAGAGAATCAACAGTAAATAATTAGCTTGACATTTAGAATTGTAAATCTCTGCTTGTCATCCAGTTACTCTGCATTAATCTGAGTTGGGAAGTCACTAGGATACAAATCCAAAGAGAATAAATTGCTCAAGGGGTTAGGTTTGTGATTAATGGTGAGCGAGAGCACTATTAATATCTGTCTTCTTGAGTGCCTATGCTACCTTTTCTTCCAAGAGACAGTAAAAAGCCCTTGCCTGCTAAGTTTTGCTTTATATAGTGAAGATTAGATCAAGGTTCATTTCAGGTCAGACAGAGTTCCTCCTTGATAACCTATCATGAATCTTGAAAGCAGGATAAGATTATTTTCCACAGAAATAATATAATGATTTCTTCTCTCAAAACCCCATGTTGTATCAAAATCTCATTCAGGAAGTGGCATGCTACAGTGGGAAGAGTACTGCACTGATAATCATAAAAGTATCTTCTTTCTCTCTCCCTTTTACTGTGGAATCCTATATAATAAAAGCCTAGGTGGGAACACACCCTTGTGTGACATCATCACAAGATGGCCACCGCAAGATGGCTGAAAGCAATTGTGCTGGCAGGGAATCAGGCCTAAACCAGCAGTTGGACATCCCCCAAAGGTTCCCAGATTAGAGAGGGTGCATGTTTGGCTGAGGGACACTCCTCCTGTGTACGAATTTCATGCAGCGGGCCTATAGTCTTATAATAAAAGAGCCTATGTCTTTCATTGACTAAGTCAGCCAACCTTTCTTTGTGACTCCTCTGTCCTGGGCAATGTG
>PVJN01050214.1:0-14929 GCA_004026805.1 Lasiurus borealis
GGCAGGCAGAAGCGGTTAGGGGCAATCAAGAAGGCAGGCAGGAGAGCAGTTGGGAGCCAGCAGTTCTGGATTGTGAGAGGGATGTCAAGCTGCCTGTTTAGTAGGGATCAGGCCTAAAAGGGAAGTTGGGCATACCTCCAGGGGTCCCATATTGGAGAGTGTGGAGGCTGGGCTGAGGGGCATTCCCCTGCCCCACCCCATGCATCAATTTTGTGCACTGTGCCCATTATATTGGGTACATATATGTTTACCAGGATTATATCCTCTTGTTGAATCAATAACATTAGTATTATATAGTTACCTTCATAAGGGCTTTGTTTTGGACTCTATTTGGTCAAATATGAGAATTGGTATCCCAGCTCTGTTTGTTTCTATTTCCATGGAATTTTTTCTATTCCTTCTTTTCCAGGCTGTGTGTATTCTTTGTTCTGAGGTGGATCTCTTGAAGACAACAAAAATATGGGTCATGTTTTCTTATTCATTCAGCTACCCTATGTCTTTTGATTGGGGCATTTAAGCCACTAACATTTAGGGTTATTATTGATAGGTACTTATTTATTGACATTTTTTGTTTATATCTATATTCCTTTCTTTTTTTATTGCTTCTCCTTCTTTAAGCAGTCTCTTTAATATTTATTATAATACTAATTTATGGTAATTAAGTCCTTTACCTTCTTTGGAGGAGGCAGGAGAGCTCTTTATTTTGCCTTCAATTTTAAATGACAGCCTTGCTAGATAGAGTAGTCTTGATTGCAGGTACTTGCTTCTCAACACTTTGAATACTTTATGCCATTCCCTTCTGGCCTGAAGTGTTTCTGTTGAGAAATCAGCTGGAAGCCTTATGGAACTCCCTTGTAGATAACTAACTTTTTCTCCCTTGTTGCCTTCTCTCTTTGTCTTTTACCTTTGCTATTTTAATTATGATGTGTCTAGGTGTGAGTCCTTTTGGGTTTATCTTGATTTGGATCTTCTGTGGTTCCTGAACTGTTGTGACTTTTTCCTTCACCAGGTTAGGAAAGTTTTTGCCATTATTTCTTCAAACAAGTTCTCTATCCCTTGCTCACTCTCTTCTCCTTCTGGTACTCCAATGATGCAGATGTTGCTAAGGTTGATGTTGTCCTGGATGTTTCTTAGACTTCCATTTTTTTTAAAAAAAAATCTTTTTTATGTTCTGTTTCTATGCTTATTTTTATTTTATTCTGTAATTGCTGTGTTGATCTTCTGTTTCATTTAACCTGCAGCTGATTCCTTCTAATGTATTCAGTTCATACATTGTATTCTTCATTTCTGACCAGTTCTTTTTCATGGCGTAAATGCTATTTTTATGCTTACTATCACTTGTCTAAGTTCCTATTGAAATCACTCATTCTTTTCCTAAGGATATACAGGACCTCAGTGTGAATAGGAGTGGCCAATCTTTGTAAACAAGTTTGACTTCCTCCAGCATAAAGCTATGAGCAGATCTGAAAAAGGGTCCAGGCTCCCTGAGATCCACTTCCACCTCCCAACTATTCTGCTTCCCTCTGAGATTGCTTGGTTCCTCCAGAGCTTTCCAAAGAAAGACAGTAATATGAGTGCAGAATAGGCACAATGTACTGCCACTTTCACAGGTTGAGAGTGGCTGGGCAGGACAACCAGTGTCAGGAAGATAGGTCTTTAGCTCCCCTTCTTAGAGATCATACAGTCAGGCACTCAACAAGGGAAAAGTGGCCCCTGTCTTAAAGCCACATCCCTCAGTCTCTATCAGAGTCTACAATTCTAGTTCCCTATATGAGGGTTCACTGCAAGTTCAAGTTAGGTTCACCTCTGCAAGTACAAGCTCAGCCTCCAGGCCCAAAGAGATATAATTAAGGGTCTCCTGACATACTTCACTTCCCATCCCTCTTAAGACATATCATAAGAATTATTATATATAAAAAACAACAGCAGATGTTTTTGAAGAAAAATAAAATAAAAATAAATAATTGAAATCCAACTCACTTTTAGCTCTGGAAATGTGAGTAGATAACCAATTCTCTTTTAATCTTAGATTCTGCATGGAAATACTAGCACATATCACAGAGTTTTTAAGATTACATAAGAAGATATATAAAACTCCAACTGACAAATATTATTAATAAATTTTAGCTGCTATTATTATTATCAGTTACTCTATATCTTATTTTTTCTTCTTTTCTCTCAATTTCTTTAGCTAAAAAACTAAATAAACATTTTGTTAAGATTAATTTCAAATACCACCTATTCAGAGATATTTCTTTATTTCTCCCAGCTTAGTAGTATTCTTCTTTCCCTACAACATTTTAAAAATTATTCTAATATAGCAATTTCTCATAGAGATAAAGTTTATCTGCTTTTCTGTCTCACAACTAGACCTTAGAAATTCTGATATTAGATTGATAGCTTAATATTTTTGTACTGCTTAGCTCAGAGCCTTGACTATAAGAGAACCTCAATAAATATATAAATGTTTGATTTAAGAAATAATTAATAAATAAAATATTAAATGTGCTCTTTATACTTTACTCTATATGACTGCTTCTGGAGCAATTAACATCTACATACAACCAAATTCCACTAAAAATATGGAACTGAAAATTCTAGCCTCAGAGATCCAAGATGGTGGCATAGGTAAACGCCTACACTGCTGCCTCGCACAACAATTTTAAAACTACAACTAAAAGAACGAACATCATCCAAACCACAGGAAAGCTGGCCGAGTATAAGTTCTACAACTAGAAGGAAAGAGAGCGGCTCACAGGCACCCAGAGGAGCTGCAAAAAGCTGAGGTATGGAGACGCGCGCCCTGAGAGAGCGGGTGCCCGAGTACCTGGCTGGCTTTCTCTGGTGGGAGGGAAACGGAGACTCTCAAAGGCATTGAACCCATTATCTTACGACACTAAATCCCAGATCCAGCTGAAACTCATACTGGGGGAGTTTGGACTGTGAAAAGGGAGAAGTGCACAGAGATTTAGGGGAGTTGCAAAAGATAGGAGGTCTGGTCCCCGTCACGCACGCTGATTCTGCCACTGGCTTTCGACACGGGGTGGGAGACAGACCCTCCCAACTGAGCCACTTCAGAGTCCACTGGGCCCCTGTGGAGATCTAGACTCCAGTGGTCCTGGTGCACAGGGGAGCTGGAAAGGCAGCGGTCTAGAGGCACTGCGGGTGTGCGCACAAGGACTGCTCCAGCGATTTCCCAGTCACATGAGACTCGTGGGCCGTGGAAGGTGGGGCTGACTGGAAGGCAAGGCAGTCCCTTAAGCCCTGAGACTCCACCCATCCCAAGCTCAACAGAGGCTTCTGCGGTTTTGCAAGTACAGAAGTTTCCCCAGCATAGTGAAAATGCCAAGACAAGGGAAGGGATCACAAACCAAAGGAATGGAGGGAAAAAAACGACTGGATATAGAGTTCAAAACTACGCTTATAAGGTTTTTCAAGAATATGCTAGAAAAGATGGATAACTTTAGCGAGAGCCAAGAGGAGATGCAAAAACTCCAACTAGAGATGAAAAAGGGCCAACTAGAGATGCTAGAGATGATGCGTAAATTTAGCGAGTCCCAAGAGGAGATGAAAAAGGACCAACTAGAGACACTGACTGAAGTAAAAAATATTATTCAGAGACCTAACAGCAGACTAGAGAAAGGCAAGAATCAAGTCAAAAATTTGAAATATAAAGAAACAGAAAACACTCAACTGGAAAAGCAAGAAGAGAAAAGAATCCAAAATTTTGAATATAATGTAAGGAGACTCTGGGACAGCTTCAAGCGTACCAACATCAGAATTGTGGGGGTGCCAGAGGAAGAGAGAGAGCAAGATACTGAAAACCTATTTAAAGAAATAATGAATGAAAACTTCCCACATCTGGTAAAAGAAATAGACTTACAAGTCCAGGAAGCACACAGAACCCCATATGAAAGGAATCCAAAGAGGACCACACCAAGACACATCATAATTAAAATACCAAGAACAAAAGACAATGAGAGAATATTAAAAGCAGAAAGAGAAAAACAGTTTATTACCTACAAGGGAGCACCCATACAACTCTCAGCTGATTTCTCAACAGAAACGATGCAGGCCAGATGGGAGTGGCAAGAAATATTCAACATGATGAATAGCAAGAACCTACAACCAAGAATAATCTACCCAGCAAAGCTAACATTCAGAATTGAAGGACAGATAAAGAGTTTCACAAATAAGAAAAAGCTAAAGGAGTACATCAACTCCCAACCAGTATTATATGAAATGCTGAAGGGTACTCTTTTAGAAGAGGAAGAAGAAAAGGGTAAAAGCCAAAAAATTTTGAACAACAAATACATATCTATCAACAAGTGAATCTAAAAATTAAGTGAATTAAAAATTTGATCAACAGAATAAACTGGTGAATATAATAGAATCAGGAGCACAGAAAGGGAGTGGACTGATAATTCTCAGGGGGAAAGGGGTGAGGGGTGTACAGGGAGAGACTGGACAAAAATCATTCACCTTTGGATGAAATCAATGGGAGGGAGCTAAGGCAAGAGGGAGGGATGGGAGCTGGGAGGAGGGGTGCTATGGAGGGAAAAAAGAGAAACAAATGTAATAATCTGAATAATAAAGATTTAATTAAAAAAATAAAAAAATAAAAATATGGAACTAATTTCTGTCACTATGAGTGGAAAATAAAGAAATTCTAATTCAGAAAATTTACATTTACAGCTTACTATTTGGTTCCCTTTAATGGTGTATATTAATTTTAGCTTTTCTTGTTTCTGTGAACAAGATTCTACCTTAAACTTTAATTCCATAGTGAAGAATTTACACTGTTTTAGCAAAGATGTGGTCTAAAATCTTGTATTGGTGGCCTGCATTACTAGTATACTGTAGTTCTTCTATGTTAAGAGCTCTATTTCTCTCTATTTTAACTATGAAAGAAATCCTAGCTGCCCTGGAATTCCAGACTAGTGTCTAGTTTCTATCTGCCTATAGCCATTTTTGTATGCTTTGAATGATCAAATATTTGGCAACTTTATACTTAACTGGATTGCTAGCTGTTATATATCCAAACTTCTTACCAGCTCCTATAACTCATTTTCTTCCAACCATCCTATTTCATTCCAGTGAATATGTCTGTTTTTTATTCTAGAGTTCCTAGACTAATTTCTCCCTATTTTTTCCTTCTTCTCCTAATTCAGTTAGTGCAGCTTTTGGAAATGTCTTTCTCAAACATATTCACACTTTCTCCACCACCCTCCTTCCAACCTAAGGCCACTTAGTTCAGAAAATGCTCCATTTCCTTTATTTATCTTATATATAAATCAAAACAGATGGTAATTGTGTCTGCTAAACATCTATTGAGCATTTAAAGTAAAATTAGACAAAAGGATGAGTCACTTCCTTGCTATCTATCTAGACACCTTTGGAAGTGCCAAAGAGTCTGAGAATGTAGAAGTAGCCATCTTCATATTTAAAATTATCTGTTAAAACTACTTTTCTTTAAAGAATTAGAAAGAGACTATATAAATCCTGATTGCTTTTCATTCATCTCAAACTCTTAAAGAAAGGCTCTACACAGTGGTTCTCAACCTTTCTAATGCTACTACCTTTTAATACAGTTCCTCATGTTGTGGTGACCCCCAACCATAGTTGAGTCCCACAGGTTGAAAACCACTAGCAGGGTCACCTAAGACCATTAGAAAACAGATATTTACATTACAATTAATAACAGTAGCAAAATTACAGTTATGAAATAGCAATGAAAATAATTTTATGGTTGGTGGTCACCACAACATGAGGAACTGTGTTAAAGGGTCGTGGCAATAGAAAATTTGAGAACCACTACTCTACAAGTGGATAGTTTCATTTGCTCTGGAATATCTCTGCCCTCTAAACTCTAGATGCAAGACTGAGATTTCCTTTGTAGTAACTCTTAGAAAGAGTATGCAAACAGGATTGGTTTTTCCCCTAGGGAAGAGGAGCCAGTGGTAATGATTTTCTCTTTGGCAATCTCTCATTCACTCCTGGATGAAGATATAACAGATGTGGCCAGGAAGTTAATACTGTATTTTCCAGTGTATAAAACAACTTTTTAACCCAGGAAAATCTTCTCAAAAGTCGGAGGTCATCTTATATGCCGGGTGTTGTCTTATTTGGTGAGTATATCCCAAACTCTATATTTTAACTGGAAAAGTTGGGGGTCATCTTATATGCTGGAAAATATGGTATGTAGATGTATATTCACACGATTAAAAAGAAGGTGCATAAAATGAAGAGTACACCATAAAGATGAGGTCAAATTGCTAAGGCAGGAAGAATAAAGATGTTTTTATAGGTAAAACTAGCAATATGGATGAGATGATGGTTGATTTAGACAGCTGACAATAGCTCACATTTACATTACCTATTTGAAAAGGGCAAAAAGAATAAGAATCAACTAGATTTGTTTTAAATGTTAGCTATACTTTTAAGTACTTATGCATAATAAATATTTTAGCATTTGGGGACCAAACTAAATTAATCATATATTTGAACCACACTTATTTTTACTCATTTGTATATATTTAACTCAGTACCCTATAGAAATAAATTATAAGGTTCTTCAAAATGATTATTAAGTCTTGATAATTTCAATATGTTGATAATTTAAACATGTTCTGAAAAATCAGATCGTCAAATAACTTCTCTTCAAAATAGTCTTATGTAATCTGGAAAAATTAAAGATTTTAGTTAGCTTTACGACAAACTCAAAAAAAAAAAGTTGTCTCTTGGATCTTCTCTCCAAAGACTAATTTGTTTTGTTAGTTATTTATTTGAGTAAGTTATGGTGTATGGGCCTATAAGAGACTAGACCTTTCTTCCCCTGGCTGCTGGCACGAGTTTTCTTCTAGCACCCAAGATGCAGACCACAGTAGAGCCAAATCTCTCTCATAACTATTTCTCCCTCTTTTAAGACACTACTGTATTATCTAATACTAGAGATCTGGTGCATGAAATGAGTATATGAGGTGGGGTTATCCCTTGGCCCAGCCTGCACACTCTCTGATATGGGACATTTCGAGGGATGTCCGATTGCCTGTTTAGGCCCCATGCCACCTAAATGAGCAGTTGGTCATCCCTCTTACAACCCAGGACTGCTGGCCCCCAACTGTTCTCCTGCCTGCCTTCCTGATTGCCCCTACCCACTCCTGTCAGCCAGCCTAATTACCCCCTAACCATTCCCTTGCCAGCCTGATTGATGCCTAACTGCTCCCCTGCCAGCCTGTTTGCCTCTAACTGTCCTCCCCTGCAGGCCTTGTCCCCTCCAACTGCCCTCCTCTGCAGGCCTGGGTCCCCCCAACTGCTCTCCCCTACAGGCCTAAGTCTCCTCCAACTTCCCTTTCTTCAGGCTCAGCCATCCCCAGCTGCCCTCCCCTCTGGCCTTATCACTCACAACTGCCCTCCCTTGCAGGTCTGATTGCTCCCAACTGCCCTCCCTGCTGGCCTTCTTGTGGTGGCCATCTTGTGTCCATATGGGGGCAGGATCTTTGACCACATGGGAGCAGCTATCTTGTGTGAGAGTGGTGGCCAATCTGCATATTACTCTTTTATTAGATAGGATAGAGACCTAGTACACAGGTGGGGGCCAGCTGGTTTGCCCTGAAGTGTGTTCCAGATCAAGGTGGGGGTTCTCTTGGGGCACGAGGCAGCCTGGACAAGAGGATTGTGGTGGTTTGCAGGCCGGCCATGCCCCCAGGCAACCCAAATGGAGGCACTGGTATCTGGGATTTATTTATATTCTACAATTGAAACTTTGTAGCCTGAAGCAGAGCCAAGTCTCCTGCTTGCTCAGTGGTGGCAGCCATTTCTGTTGGGATTTATTTATCTTCTATAATTGAAACTTTGTAGCCTGGAGTGGAGGTCTGGCCTGGCCAAGATGTGCAGAAAGCTTCATTTCCTCTACCCTTGGGGAAACCCAAACCTCTCTCCTGCTCTCTCTGTTGCCTCAGTCATCTTGGTTGGGTTTCTTTGCATACTCGCTCCTGATTGGCTTGTGGGTATAACGAAGTGATGGTTAATTTGCATATTACTCTTTTATTAAATAGGGTTAAGTTCTCACTTCCTCATACTAACACAAATGCATTTCCTTATCAACTAGCTCAAACCATCTTCTACCCTGTCGTCACCTTAAACTTCCTAAGGTACAGTCCCTAAGGTACATTTCAGGACATTCTTCAAACACCTTCAAAATCTCTCTAGGTGAGGTAGCTTTAAGACTCCAAGGCAGCAAAATATCAGACATATGTCTTAGCAATATCTTTACCAATACAGCTCCTAGGACAATAGAAACTAAGAAGAAAATACACAAATGGGACTACATCAAAATAAAAACCTTCTGCACAGCAAAAGAAACCATCAACAAAACAATAAGAAAGCTCACTGGATGGGAGAACATATTTCCCAATGTTATCTCCAATAAGAGTTTAATCTCCAACATTTAAAGGGAATTCAAATAACTAACAAAAGGAAGATAAACAGCCCAATCTAAAAATGGTTAGGTAAAAATGGTACCTAACTAGATACTTTTTGACAGAGGACATACAGAAGGCCAAGAGACATATGAAAATATGCTCGTCACTAATTATCAGATAGATGCAAATCAAAAGAACAGTGAGGTATCATGTTACCGCTGTCAGAACCAAAGGACACGTGGTGGCAAGGATGTTGAGAAAAAGGAACCCTTGTGCACTGCTGGTGGGAATGCAGACTGGTGCAGCCACTGTGGAAAACAGTATGGAGTTTCCTCAAAAAAAATAAAAATGGAATTTGATCCAGAAATCCCACTTCTAGGATTATATCCCAAGAAATTAGAAACACCAATCAGAAAGGATATATGCACCTCTATGTTCATAGCAGCACAATTTATAATAGTTAAGATTGGAAACAGCCTAAGTGCCCATCAGCAGATGAATGGATTAAAAAAAAACTGTGGTAAATCTACACAATGGAATACTATGCTGCTATGAAAAAAGAAGGAACTTTTACCATTTACAACAGCATGGATGGACCTGAAGAGCATTATGCTAAGTGAAATAAGCCAGTCAGAGAAAGATAAATATAACATGATTTCACTCATATGTAGGATATAATGAACAACATCAATTGATGAACAAAAATAAATCCAGAGACAAAAACACTGAACAGACTATCCAACCTCAGAGGGAAGGCAGTGGAGGGTGGGGAGGTAAGAGATCAACCAAAGGACTTGTATGCATGCATATTAGCATAACCAATGGACACAGACACTGGGGAAGTAGGGGCTTGTCCTGAGAGTAGGAGTGGCTAGGAGGGGAAAAAGGAGACATATGTAATACTTTAAACAATAAAAAATACAACAAACAGCACATTGACACATTGAGAGAGAGAGAGAGAGAGAGAGAGAGAGAGAGAGAGAGAGAGAGAGAGAGAGAGAGAGAGAGAGAGAGAGAGAGAGAGAGAGAGAGAGAGAGAGAGAGAGAGAGAGAGAGAGAGAGAGAGAAAGAGAGAGAGAGAGAGAGAGAGAGAAAGAGAGAGAGAGAGAGAGTTTGTTAGTAAACAAGTTTCCCTTAGAGAATGTGAGGACATTCTGAGCATTAATGTGAAGTGAATTTTAAAAGAACCTAGAGTGTTTAAGAACTAGTATATAGTCTGATGTCCCTAGACAAGGGTAGACAAGACAGAGAGACAGAGATCTAACAGCAAGCTTTTTTCCTTTTACTCTATTTACCTCAAATGTCTTCATACTAGATTTCCATGTGTTCAACCTAGCTCAAATGATGTTTTCTTGAAAACACTTTATCTGATGCCACCAATATGAAATAATCAACCCTTTCTGAAAACATAAGCTATATTCCTGCATACTCTGTAATGCATTGTGTACATGCTTCATGCTCATGATGATTCAGTGAGTTATCTGTAGGGATAGTGTGCAACAGGTTCATTTAGTTCATTCCTCAAAGCAACTTTTTACATAAAATAATTAAAATGCAATAATTTCAAATGATGCAATAAATAGCCATACTTGAAGAACATAAATTAATAAACACATAAGTCTTCTCTAAGGTAAAACTGAGACTAAAAAAATCTCAAAATATTTTTAGCATAATTGAAAAAATGTACAGAAATATGAAAGAAAATAAAACTTTGTATAAATCATGCATTTCACTAATAAAGTCATTAGAAACTTTTCTTCAGGTTTCCACTGGTCATAATCTTTGTAGGTTGGTGAATGAACCTTTAAAGAATTAAATTCAGCTTAGAAAAAAGGAAACATTTCTGAGTACTAAATTCAATATAATGTAATAATGATTATCATTATGTACAAAGTATGAAATTTTATCCTTTTGCATTACTTGTTATTCCATTTTTGCTTTGGGATTTGCCCTGTGTAATAAGTTGGTTTCAATTTTTGGACTGCTTTGTAATAGAATGTTCTTGCTGGGTTAAAATAGTCCTTTCATTATGCTGCAGAGTAATTCAATGTCAGGACTCTTACCTTGAAATATGAAGCTATAACTTCTTTTTCACATATAATCAACTCAGTTATCTCAGAGTAGACTATTTTGCTTCCATGTTTATCAACAGTACTTGCAGTATATGGTCTGATAAAAGAAGATATTCAGATTTATTATTATTATTTTGTTTGATCCAGTCATTTTTCCTATTTTTACTTTACATTTAGACCTCCTCATAGTAGGAATCCTATCTAATAAAGAGGGGATATGCTAATTGATCATTACACCCTCACAAAGATAGTGGTGCCAAAGTCAATAAGGAGGGAATATGCTAATTGACTGCCACATCCTCAAAGATGGTGGTGCCTACAGCCACAAGATGATGGCACCCAGTCTCCTTAGCCATGCTGGGGTGGCAGGGGCGTGGTATGGTCAGGCAGCCTCCAGGTGGATCTGGCCACTCCACACACCTGCTTCTGGAGACCCCAGTCTCCTCAGTCCGCCAGGCACTCATGCTGGCCTGAGATGCAGGCAGCCTTCGATGGTGGCTGCCCAGCTTCCCAGGACCGCCCAAGGCTTAGATAACCAGGGCTGATTGAGACTTGCTCTGCCGGCAGTGGCAGCAGCAGAGGTGTAATGGGAGTGTCACCTTCCACTGATTGCCGGATTGCCTCTGGCCCCTGAAGGCTCTCGGACTGTGAGAGGGGGCAGGCCAGACTGAGATACCCTCCCTCCAGTGCATGAGTTTTCATGTACTGGCCTCTAAAATACTATAATTACTTAACCACCTATTCTTACCACAGGTAAATTGAGAAAGAGTAGTTCTGATATTAAGTGCTACTGGGTTTCAGCTTAACAAAGTGAAGGCAGCCAGGAACAGCTAAAAGAATTCAGGATGGAAAACATATATATCATCAATATCCTATTGCCTCATCAAATGAGAAAACATGTGTGAAAACACTACAAATTATAAATAACTATGGCAATACATTCCACAAAATAAGCTAAAGCTTTCTCCAAATCAGATGAAATTACAGTGTAATGGAACAAGCACTTCATTTGGAAACATAAGATTTAGGTCTGTGACCATTTCTTACAGGAGATGTACTTAACCTCTAGGATCATTATTAAACTCAACAGCTCTTGTTTATTCTGCTTATCCTTGGTCCCCCCTTTTGGGTACAATGCTCTGACTTTCCTTTGAGGAAGTCCCTGTCCCATATGAGTTCCTGTGTTCAGAGTGCGGCTGACTCCTCTTCCTTATACTATTGGTGGGCTTAGTACACAGACTGACCAACAATCTCAGTGATTTTTCAGCCAAGAACTACAGCTGCAATTATTTAAATAGAAACATTAAATGTCTGGAGTGGGTGGTAGCTGTATTTGCCCTTTGTGGGAAGTATCTACTTGAGAAAAAAACAAATGGAACAGATGCTGCATTAGACAATTGACCTAGTGCCCTGAGGTTGCCATTTGATGCACAGCTGTAATTAGGAAATGAATGCCTTACACTTTGCAGCATGAGTCAATAAATTACATCTTTATATTTAACTACAGTTTTTATGAAAAAATAAGCAAAATAATAAAATAAATAAAGAAAAATAAAATATCAAGATTTAGCTTAAAACTTCAAAAAAGATATAAATATATATGAGATGGTTAGTAAAGACTAAGTCTATGTATAAAACTAGTGTTAGGTGTGCCTATATTTTATTAAATTTTTGGGGTGACATTGGTTAATAGGGTTATATAGGTTTCAAGTGTACATTTATATGATATATAATATGTATATTGCATTATTTTCCCAACACCCGAAGTCAAGTCATTTTTCATCCCCATATACTTATTCCTCCATTACCCTCCTGACACCCCACTATCTTTCCTCTGGTAATCACCATATTATTGTTTGTGTCTATGAGTTTCAGCTTTATATCCCACATATGAGTCTAGCTACATAAGTGTTTTCCAGAAATGCAGAACATTTACAGGAAGTATTAAACATGAAAAAATGTCCTATACACTTTGAAGATTATTTCAATATTCCTACCTATTATGAAATATTTTCAGATATTTTACCTTTACCTAAAACTATTGTTAATATGTGTCCTATCCTTATATGTAGGATCTGAAGAATGTAGTGGTATTTAGAATCTATGTGGACCTCAAGAGTTAAGGCTTTAGAATTGGACAATCTAAATTTTGGCACTTTGGTTGATAAATTAGATCTTGTCTTTATTTTCCAGGTTTTTAAGTTTAAACAGGGATCCTCACTCTATATACTTCTCTTTGGTCCAAACTGAGATTGAAATTAAAGGTAATATTGTCTTGCCCAGGCTGGTGTTGCTCAATCGGTCTGCCCACTGAAGGGTCTCAGGTTCCATACATACTTGGTTAAGGACATATGCCTGGTTGCAGGTTTGTTCCCAGCCCTGGTTAGAGTGAGTGTGGGAGGCAACCAATCTATGTGTGTCTCTCACATCAACGTCTCTCTCTCTCTTTCTCTCCCTTTCCCTCTCTTACTCTTTCTCTCTTGTCTCTTCTCCCTCTATGCCTTCTACTCTATCTAAAAGCAATAAAAAAATAACCTCTAGTGAAGATATTTTCAAAAGTGGTACTGTTGTAATGTTGTCTTGTTAAGTGTATCCCAACCCTGATCATTATTTTGTTTGTATATAAAACTATACTAGAGCAACAGATCAAGCGTACATTACTGCTGGAGTCTGGTCCTTATAACTAATTTTTAAAAATCCGTCTGAATTTTATTATGTAAAAACAAGACTTAACAGAAAGCTCTTTCCTGTTTTATTTTTTTCCTTTTCCTTCTCTTCCTAAAAAATTCAGTCCACGAACTGTTAGGTAGATCCGAGGATAAAAGCTAAGGGTTCTGGTAGCCCAGCATAGGCTATATCTATAAAGTGGGTTGAGGGAGTGACCCACAAAGAATGTGAAGCACAGTGAAGTTTCAGAGCTCGATCAGAGTGGGAAGGGTATCCCTGCAGAAGGCTGGCTGGTAATTAGAAAATATTTATAGATAAGCAAAGCCATGAGTCCTTCTAGATTGAAATGTCTAAATAGTATTTTCACTCTCGCTATGACTACTTGCATGAAAAAAATACTTAGACTAAGAGAGGGTCTGGAAGAGCAGTTTCCACAGGTGCTACCCTGGAAAGGACGTTGGTGATAGGTGTCATTAGACTTATTTGACATGAAGAGATGGTGCCAACCATGCCATCAATTTTCAGTGAGCTACTTGATTATTCCAACATGATATCATACCATAAGATGGAGAAATAGGATGCCAGTATCCTAATAAATTCAACAATACATGACTTATGTCTTTAGATATATTTAATTTCCTAACATTCTCTGTCCATGCCTCAGAATTTAAATCATTTAGAGAAAGTCATTATGATAATATCTCAGTATCATTCAAGGGGCTTGTCATGCCTTTCCTGAGTATACTTAGAAAACAAGAACATCTCTTGATGATTAAATATTTTGATGCACACTGAATTAGGAAATAAGCAATGAACAGTCACCATGGCTGAAATCAAACCCCTGTTCTGTAGTTGGGCCTAAAATAGCAATGCAAGTCCTGGCCTGTGTAACTTAGTGGTTAGAGTGTTGACCCCCCCACACTGAAAGTTCGAGGGTTTGATTCTCCATCAAGGGTATGACCTGGGTTTCAGGTTCAATCCCCAGCCTTGTTCAGGGTGCATTCAGAAGGCAACCAATTGATGTTTCTCACTCACATAAATCAATCTCTCTCTCTCTCTCTCTCTCTCTCTCTCTCTCCATCCCTGTCCCCTTTCCACGCTTTCTAAAAGTCAATGGGAAAAAATATACTCCAGTGAGGGTTAATATATATATATATATATATATATATATATATATATATATATATATACTTAATTTTTACCTGTCTGACTTTATGCACCTATACATTTATGTGCTTCCCAAAGTACATAAACAGTGCTAATAAAGTAGAAGACTTTCAACAAGTACTTATATTAATTGAAGTGAACTGAACTCAAGGTTTTAAAAAAATTTTATTATGAAAGTGCTGCTATTTCACTTACAAGGGAATAGAATAGTTTATATCTTGCTGTGAAATGGACACTGATATTATTTTTACCTTAGACTTAATTTTGGGAAGACACAGCCAGGAATGAAGCATTTGTCTCATAATAAATCATAGCATATAATACAAGGTTCCACAGATCTACCTTCCCTTAAATTTTACTATTATTCTATTATTGGGTTAACATTGAGATGAATAATACTCTCAGAAATCACACTGTATAAACCAGAGCTTTTGCCTCATTTGAAAGCCAGATTGGCTTGATAAATAACTACATGCACATAAAAATGATTTATGCATCAGAATAAAAGAAAACCTTAGGCATTTTAATATCTCAATAGAATTTATAAATGTGGCAATTTTTACTGTGTATTATCAGTCAATAGGAACAACAGCAGATTCT
>PVJN01050215.1:0-14943 GCA_004026805.1 Lasiurus borealis
CTCGGCGGGGTGCCCCCAGGTGCACATCACAGCGCTCTGGGTCCCCATCTGCCATCAGGGGAAGGAGATTCCCACCATCGGGGTGAGGGCGGGGAAGGAGTCTGCACACGCCTCCAGGAGAAGGTACCGCCGTTCCCCAGAGCCAGAGCCCCCAGGGAAGGGGCTGGGGATGCCCTGTGGCACGTGCTCCCAGGGGGGCCCCTGCCGTGGGGGGCCCTCTTCTGATGCGGTCCGTGCGGTTCCCAGGGACAGAGGGGGCAGGATTGCCCAGCACACGCCTCCCCGGGGCCCAGGCGCGTGGGAGCTGGAGGGCGGGTGCTGCCCACTGCGGGCTCCGTCGGCCTCGATCCAGATGAGCAGCGACCCCGGCCGAGGAGCCTCGAGAGCCCGAAGGGGACAGGAGAGGAGCGTGGACGGGGGGGCTGGGAGCTGGATGTCACCGGTCTGAGCCAGCGCCTGGGGCGAGGCTTCCGCACCACAGCGAGGACCTGCACGCGGGCTGGAGTCCGTTGAAAGGGGCCAAGAAGGGGTGTCTGCCAGCTGTCTGTCCGTCCCTGGTGCTCAGGGGCCCGCACCGTCCGTGGCACTTCCCCGGGCGCAGGGGAAGAGGGAGCTTCGAAAGGCTGTTTACAGAGCTGGCTGGGCTGTGGCTGTGCCGGCCTTCTAGAATCCCGGGCCCTGGGACAGGAGACGCAGGAGATCGGGGTGGGAGTCTCCTTCCTCTGATGGCAGGTGGGGACCCAGAGCGCTACGATGTGCACCTGGGGGCACCCCGCCGAGTGAGTCCCTCTCCCCTTCCCGGCAGCCCCGCCCGGCCCGCTGATGGCAGGCTCGTGGGCCTCCAAGGAGCAGGAGGCTGGTTGGCAGGAAAGCGTGGAGGAGGCTGATCCTGTGATCGGCTGCCCGTGCCTGGGGCGGAGAAGCAGGGACGGTGGGGGTGGCAGGGAGGCGGGTTGCAGCCAGAGGAGGGGAAGGTGTGAGCTGTGTGGGGAGCCGGGCAGGGAGGCTCCGCCGAGGGCGCAGCCGGTGGGAAAGCTGGGGCAGGGCCTCCGGGGCCTGAGCCACCCCCGGGGCCTGCTGTGGCTGCAGGGGAGGAGGCCATGGGAGAAAGACTGGCAGGTGGGAGAGAGGCAGATCCTACAGGCCCGGCTCACGAGGCACGAGCCCTGGTGAACGGCCTGGTTAACGGCCTGGTCACGGGGCACAGGCCCTGGTTAATGGCCTGGTCATGAGACACGGAGCCCTGGTTAACGGCCTGGTCACAAGGCACAGGCCCTGGTTCACGGCCTGGTTCACAGCCTGGTCACGAGGCACGGGGCCTGGTTAACGGCCTGGTTAACAGCCTGGTCACGAGGCACGGGGCCTGGTTAACGGTCTGGTCATGAGACACGGAGCCCTGGTTAATGGCCTGGTCACGAGGCACAAGCCCTGGTCACCGGCCTGGTCACAAGGCACGGGGCCTGGTTAACGGCCTGGTCACGAGGCACGGGCCCTGGTTAACAGTCTGGTCACGAGGCACAGGCCCTGGTTACTGGTCTGGTTCAAGGCCTGGTCACGAGGCACGGGCCCTGGTTAACGGCCTGGTCACAAGACCTGGGCTCTGGTTAACTGCCTGGTCACGAGGCACGGGCCCTGGTTAACGGCCTGGTTAACAGTCTGGTCACGAAGCACAGGCCCTGGTTAACAGCCTGGTCACGAGGCACGGGCCCTGGTTAACGGCCTGGTTAACGGTCTGGTCACGAGCCACGGGCCCTGGTTAACAGCCTGGTCACGAGCCACGGGCCCTGGTTAACGGCCTGGTCACGAGCCACGGGCCCTGGTTAACGGCCTGGTCACGAGCCACGGGCCCTGGTTAACGGCCTGGTCACGAGCCACGGGCCCCGGTTAACAGCCATCTGGCGCTCCCAGCCTCGCCCTGCAGCGAGGAGCGGGAAGAGCAGCTGGGGGCGTGTCACCACGATGCCGGCCGGACAGGTGGTGCCTGGAGAAGGACAATGCGATTGGTTCTGGACACGTTTTAGAAACCAAACCCACCGGACCTGCTTCTGGCGTGGATGTGGGCTCTGAGAGGGGAGGGTCAGGGTGCTGCCAGCTCTGGGCGGGGGGGAGGCAGGGACATGGGTGCTCCTGTGGACCTGGTGAAGGGGCTGAGCGGGCGCTGGAGACACCGAGGTGGCCGAGCTGCGTTCCTCCGTCTTTCCTGGCCTTCCTAGCTGGTGTGGGTCCCTCCAGCCGCCACCCCAAACCCAGAGGCACCAGCGGCTGCAGGAGAGGCAGAGGCCTCGGGGCCTGAAGAGAGTGCAGGGTCCACACGGGGCAGGGGTGGGAGGGGACCCGGGTGCCCGTGGCCCCAGCCTTCCCGAAAGCCATGGCCACATCGTCTGTGAAGCGCCGGCCGGGCGAGCCTGGGATCCTCTCCTCTCGCCCTAAACGTGTCCGCGAACGTGCACACCCACCCTCTCCCGCCCGAGGCCGGCGCACCACCGCCAGGCTATTGGCGACCCGTGTTTCCTCCCCGCACAGTGCACACGTGTGCGTCCCTGTGCCCAGCGCTGTCTGAAACGAGTGTGTGTGACCGGGCCCAGGCCGCAGACGCCTTATTTTCTCCTCTCAAGGAGCCTGTCATCTCGGAGGCTGAGATCCTACTTTTGAAAACGATTGAAAGCAATTCCTCTGAAATAGGAGCACCCCATTAGCCGCAATGACACCCGCAGCCCCGCTCGCGCCCATCCCGCAGGCTCTGAATGGAAACCGCCTCCAGCTGCGGGCGGACCACTTAAGGGGCGGCCCTGAGGCGAGCGGAGGCCCCTCTGGCGTGCCGCGTGTACACAAGCGGCAGAAACGTCTCCGGGCTGGAGCGGGGGGGCGGGACGGGGTGGGGGAACAAGATTGCAGATGAAGTCAGGATGCTCTGGCTCCCGGGACAGACCGGGGACCATGCGCAGAAGAAAGACTGGAAGGAAGTGGATCTTGTCAGTGTTTGCTCATGCGGAGGAGCCGTGATTATGGCTGCTCCTCGCGTGCAGCCTTCTCTTCCATCGTTTTTAAACGGTGTGTGTTACGTGCGGGAAGGAAAACGATTCCAAGTTACTTTTTTTATAAAAAAACAAAAACACATTTTATTGATTTATTTTTACAGAGAGGAAGGGAGAAGGATAGAGAGCTAGAAACATCGATGAGAGAGAAACATGGATCGGCTGCCTCCTACACACGCCCTGCCGGGGATGTGCCCGCAACCCAGGGACGTGCCCTTGACCAGGGTCGAACCTTGGACCTCTCCACCTGGGGGCTGATGCTCCCTATCCCCTGAGCCAAACCGGTTTCGGCAATTCTGAGTTACAGTGGTACCTCAAGAAACGAGTTTAACTCGTTCTGTCACCTTGAGGCGTGGGAAACTATGAGACGCTGGAGTCTCGGTAAACGGGTGGGTCGTGCGCTGATCCGCACGATGACTCCTATCTCAAACGTTGCTGGTATTTCAAAGCAAAAACAGCTCGCTCGACGGCTCGTATCTCAAAACTCTCCTATGTTAGGGCACTCGTACCTCGAGGTGCCACTGTACTTTCATGGAGCACCTCCGAGTCCGGCTTCAAAGCCCCATGCAAGAGGGGTGTCCTTGCAGGACCCCTCGGTCCCCCTGCTCGAAGGGGCGGTGGTGGCGGGTGCCACGGGGCATCCGGGGGCGTCTGGATTCGTCCCTCCACCCGCAGGGAGCTTTGGTCGGAGGGGCCAGCGGCGGGAGCGGAGGTGACGGCCTACAAGAAGCAGCCTGAGGGCCGCAGAGGGTCCTGGCCGCTCCCCCTCCGCTGCCCTCCTCACCTGGTCACCTGGTGCCCAGCCTCGCAGGTGAGAGCGGGCGTCAGTTCCCGGCCCAGGCCTCTGGGTGGCTCCACCTGCCCTGGGCTGGAGGAGGTGCTGCCCGCTCTCCCCCTCCCAGCTGCTCCTTCCTGGAATGTCTGTCCCTCCTGCCGGTGGCCTCCTCCGAGGGCCCCGAGAGTCAGGGAGCTGGGAGAGAAGGCGGGAACCCTCTCTCTCCTCGTCCCAGTCACGGTGGCCGCAAAGCCTGGCACTTGTGCACCCCAAATCCTGGCACGTTGGGGACGGAAATATGCCGGAAAGGCGCTCACTTTTGTGCAAAGAAAGTAAACCATCTGGGCCAGCGGGAGCCGGAGGGAGGTGGGAAGGTCCCGCAGACTTCGGGGGAGGGCAGACCCGTGTGGGGGCACCAGGCCGCGGGCTTCTCTCTCCGCCTCCACCTCTCCCTCCCCAGACATCCGGGTGCATCGGGACCCCCTCCTGGGCCCCTCCAGCGGGCGGCCAGACCTCGGGCCTCCTGATGCCTGGGGAGCGCCGTTTGCCCGATCGATGGGGAGGCATGATGGGACGTTTTACGGGGGTTCTGTCTCCCGCAGCCGCTGTGCGGGCACCCCGGAGGGCTGAGCACCCCCGGCACCTGGCCGAGCTGCTGGGAGCGGGCCGCCGGGGCAGCCACGGGCGCGGTGGCCGCCATTGGGGCCTGGAGGGGCGGGGTCGGCTCCTTCCCCGGCTCACGGGATCGGAGATGCCGATGTCCCCCCCGTCCCGCTCGACCCCGGGGTCACCGTCGGCCCGGCCTGACAGGTCCCTGGCCTCGCGTGCCCGCCCACCCCCCGGCGGGTGGCCCGGGCGCTGGCCGGCTCCCCTCTGGCCTCCGCGGTCCCCAGCGAGGCTGGCGGGGACGGCCCCGGAGGGAGAGAGAGAGCCCGGCGCATTGTCCTCCGGACGCCGGGGCAATGAGGCATGAAACTCTGCGTTTCCAAAATTCGTTATCAGCCGAGCTCCGACCTTCCCGGCGGGCAGCGCCCAGGGAGTGCGGGGCGGGCGGCGGGGTCCCGGCGACATGAGTGATGAGGGGCCGGTGGCGCCCTGGCGGGGCGGACGCGGGTGGCGGGATTTATCACCGGCCGAGCGCCCGCACCGGGCTCATTAGGCTGCGAGCGATCGGGCCTATCTCCCGCTCACCTGTCCCCGCTGATAACGGCGCCCTCTTATCTCTGGGCCACACAGGCCGGTCCCGTTCTTTCCAGACATTCCCCCCGGCCAGGAGGGGAACAGGGCCCTGGCCCCGGCCCCGCCGCCTCCGCGCCAGGCCGGCAGGGGGCGCCGCGGGCTCGCCGCCAGCCAGCGGGGAGGTGGCGGGGCCTGGCCCCCGGCCTCATCTTCAGGCGGCACCAGCTCGAGAGGCAGGGAGGAGAGTCAAGCCTTCTGGAAACTTCCGGGTCCTCACCACGTCCGGGATCAGCCCCTGGCCCTGCCTGGACGTCAGCCAAACGCCGACCTGCTCCAGCCCTGTTTCCCCCCTTTGTTAGCTGAGAGCGGGGGCAGCGGAGCCATTGCCTCCTGTAGGGGTGCCAGCCTGCAAGGGAGAGCAAGTGGTGGGCTAGGGGCTCTCTCCAGCCCTCTGGCCAGCCCAGGCCTGACCCCTATGCCCCACCCCCCTTTCCACCTCCTCGCCCGTCAGCAGGACCTAGCGGGGCCTCACCGCCGTCCCCAAGTCCCCACACCCCGTCCCCCTCCATGACTGCCCGGCCATCACCGAGCTTTTAAAGCTCTGACCTTGGCCTTCCCCTTCTCAGAGGCCGGCCGAGGGGCCCCGTCCGCACGGCCCAGGGAGGGCCTGGCAGTCGGGACCCCGGCTGGGCGCCCCTCTGCCCTTCAGCCTCAGAAACAGCTGCTCCCCTCGCTCCGTGGGGCTCTGACAGGGCTCCCGAAATAGCCGGGCACCTTGGCACCCGGGCCTTGCTGGCTCAGGACGGTCCCGCTGCTGGGAAAGCCTCCCCCGGCCCTGCATTTGGCAAACTCCGTCGTAACCTCCAAGGCCCATCCCCAAGGTCATGTCCGCCGGGAAGCCTTCCCCAGGCTCTCGGGCCCTGCCGGGGCCTCCGGGGCCCAGGACTCTCAGGTGGGCCCAGGGCGGTGCCCTCGGGTGCAGGCGGGGGGCGGGGGGGCTTGGGGAAAGACCTGCCCCCTCGCTCACCCCCCTCCAGCTCCACTGGGCACTTCCTGCGGGCGCAGTGAGCGGGAGGTTGCTCCTGACCCTGTCTCTGTCCCGGAGGCTGGGAGGGGGGTGGTCTCCACACACAGCCCTCCGCCCGCGCCCTGGGGCCGTGCTGCAGAGGGACGCCCCCAGCCTCGAGCTGTGCTGGGGTCCCGGTGCCCCCGGGACGGCCCACATTTGGCGCGGTGCTGGCGTGCCAGGCGTGCAGGCGGCCTCGCCAGGGAGCAGGGCGGGCAGGAGGGCCGGCCTGCTGTCTGGGGCGCCTGCAGCACAATGCGCTTCTGTTCCCACCAGTGACGGGCTGAGAAGGGGCCACAGGTGGAGGGACAGCCGGGACGCAGGCCCGCCGGCCGCCGCGGGGCTTAGCTGGCGGAGCGGAGCCCCGGGCACCGGGAGGTCTCAGGTTCGATTCCCGGTTAGGGTGCCTGCCTGCATTGCAGGCCCAATGCCCCCCCTGCAGTGTGCAGGAAGGAGGCAGCCGATCGGTGTTTCTCTCTCATCAACGTTTCTTTTTCTTCTTTTTTTAAAAATATATATTTTATTGATTTTTTTTTTTATAGAGAGGAAGGGAGAAGGATAGAGAGTTAGAAACATCGATGAGAGAGAGAAACATCGATCAGCTGCCTCCCAGGCGGTCACTGGGGAGGTGCCTGCAGCCAAGGCACATGCCCTTGACGGGAATCGAACCCGAGACCCTTCAGTCCGCAGGCCGACGCTCTGTCCACTGAGCCACACCAGCCAGGACTCCCATCAACGTTTCTATCTCTCCCTCTCCTTTCCTCTCTGAAATCAACAAGAATATATCATTTAAAAAATGTCTTTTAAAAAAATGCCCCCCAAACACCGAGGCCTGGGGGTAGGATCTGGGGGGCATGCGGGAAGCAGGGGGAGGGCAGCCGTCAGGGTGGCGGCGGCGGCGGGACAGGAAGTCTGGCCTGGGAGGGACAGGAAGAGGGGGGGAGGCCTTCTCGGCCGGCCTGGTTTGCCTCGGGGCCTCCCCCTCCCCCCGGGTGGCGGGAGGGGGCGTGACCAAGGTGCCAGACCTGGGCTGCAGGAGGAGAGCTGGCTCCAGGGCTCAGGGTCCAGGCTGTCTTGGGGTTTTGTCATAACCGCCTCAGGCACAGGGGGAAACTGAGTCTGGGGGGGGGTGTGCAGGAAGGGGCCAGCACTGCTCTGGCCCAGAACACCCATGTGTGTGCACAGGAGCCTGGGGGGGCTCTCGGTGGCCGGTCCCAGCCTGTGGCCCCCGCCCCTGCCCCGGGCCCTCCTGGCCTCCGGGCCACCAGGAAGCGCGCCCGCCTTATCTCACGGCCCCGCTCCCCCGCCCGGGGCGGCCGCTTGCTGGCAACGCGGAGACAAAGAGCAGCTGCCTCCTTCTCCGGAGGCAGAGGCGCCCACAGATGTTTTCTCAGCGCCGGGCCGGGGACCAGACGAATAAATGCCACGATTCATGTTTGCAAACCCCTCCCTGCCGGCTTCTGTCTTGACAAGCAAGCGGGCTGGGAGGAGCCGGCAGATGTGGGCGCTGGGCCGGCAGCCGGGCGCGCGGCGGGCGGCCATGTCCCCGGCCCCGGCTCACGGCACGACGGCGGGACGGTCTGGGTGCCCGCAGGCGGCCCCAGGCAGGTGGCCCGGCTTCGTAGTAGAAGGGGTGCCGGTGGGGAGACGTCCCCGCCCCGAGCGAGGCTCCCTGTCCCCGGCGGTCAGTGGCTGCCGGGCACAGTCCTCGTTAACGTGATTAATCACCGCCATCAGCAGCAGCGGCCCTGGTCCCGAGCTCAGCGCCCTCCCCGTCCTGCTCGTGGCCTTGCCGGGGCGGAGGGCCCTTTAGCCTGATCCTCAGACGCGAACCCTGAAATCGGATGGGGCTCGAGGCACCTGCTCACCGGCAGCAGCGGGCAGAGGCGGGCGGGTCTAGGTCCCGGGCTGCGAACTGCTGACTCGGGTCGCGTCCACCGGGGAGCTGGGGGGCGACCCTGAGGTCACATACAGTCGAGAGGGCGGTCACCTCCTCGGGTTTTATACAAAACCAACACCCCCAGAGGAGGCCCGGCACCCCCTCTTTCTGGGGGGTCTCTCTGACATTTATCCAGCTCCCACTGGGTGCCTCCAGAGGACAGCCCGCACGCAGCTCACGGAGGGGTCCGCACAGCTCCCCCGGAGAGAAAAAAGCTCCTCGTTCTCAGGGGGCACTCCGGCCGCCAAGGAGGGCCCTGTCCCCCGAGTGTCCGTCTCCCCCCGGGCAGCTGGGGAGCAGGGGCGGGCGGGGCCTCTGCCATCAGGAGGAAGCTGGGGGTTCGGGCTGCGGCTTCGAACGACCAGGGGAGCCTGGCAGCAGTGGCCCCCTTGGAGCGCCGTCCTGCGCCCTGGAAGGCGGAGGGTTCGATTCCCGCTCAGAACACTCACTCAGGTGGTGGGGTCAGCGCCGATGGGAAGCAGCCGATGGATGTTTCTCTCTCGGCTCTCGCTCTCATCTCTCTCTCTCTCATCTCCCCGCCTCTCTCTGCAAACAATAAACCACAGAAAACACTGTCAGGGAAGGACAGGAGAAGAAGGGCCGCCTCCCTGTGCGGGCAGGTCCCCCAGGGGCCGCAGGAGAGGCCGAGCTGGACAGATGGACAGACAGAGGGAACCTGCTGCTGTCCCCCCAGGGCCTCCAGCGACTGTGCCGGGCGTCAGAGGACCCTCCCGCACAGGAGTGGAAAGGAAGCAGGCGAACCTTGGGTCTCGGGGGCCCAAAAGAGAGAAACCAGAGCCAGGGACGGGTGGGGGTCCGGAGCTGCATGCAGCAGAGACCCCAGAGGAAGAGCATGAGCAGCTGCCATGGGGCGTGGGGGAGAGAGACACCCCCCCCAGCCTGGGCGCTGCCCACGGGGCTGAGTTGGGCCCAGGCTGCAGGGGCGGGGGAGGCTGGGAGCTCTGGGCAGAAGGCACTGCTGTCCTGCAGGCGCGAAGCAGAGCCGCCTGCAGTGGCCCCGGGGGGGAGGGACAGACCCCGCAGCGGCCTTCTCTCTGCGCCCGGAGTGTGTTTCATCCGGCGAGTCCTCCACCCACTGTGGACCGCTCCACACACAGGGAGGCTTTATCAAAAGCCCGGCTAAGCCAAAACCGGTGTGGCTCAGTGGATAGAGCGTCGGCCTGCGGACTGAAAGGCCCCAGGTTCGATTCCGGTGAAGGGCATGTACCTTGGTTGCAGGCACGTCCCCAGTAGGGGGGTGCAGGAGGCGGCTGATCGATGTCTCTCTCTCATCGATGTTTCTAACTATCCCTCTCCCTTCCTCTCTGTAAAAAATCAATAAAATATGTTTAAAAAAAAAAAAAAAGCCCGGCGAAGTTAAAAACACCAGAGGCAGGGAGGTGCCGGCCAAAGGGGCTGCTGAGATGGGATCCCCGACTTCCAGGGAACCAGACCACCCCTCCCAAGGGGATCCTTCCCCAGCGGCAGGGAGACGGCGGCCACCTGCAGCTGTGCCAGCCTCGTACCCGTGCTCAGTGGAGGTGCAGGACCGGGCCGCCCCCCTGGGTGCCAAAGAGGCAGGGCAGGGGAAAGGTGCGACCACACCCGCCGCACGCTGACCCCCCTCTGCCCTCCAGGAGCTTCCAGTGTGGGGGGAGTGGGTATGCCATTGGACATCATGCGATTGACGGACATCGTGCCATCTGCAGGAGCCTCGGGGGTTGTACAGGGCGAGGACCCTGGCAGGTGTTCCTGGAGGTCCTCCCGGAGGAGGCGGCTCTCAGCGAGGACAGACAGGGGGTGGGCCCAGGGCGGAGGTCTCCAGTGCGGCCCAGGCGGAGGCAGGGCGTGGAGGTCAGAGTGCATGGGTCCTGGGGCGTGCTCACCGTGGAGGCCAGGACGAGGATGTGGGCTTTCACGCACAGGCATGGGGCAGTGAGACGGTATTCAAGGAGGTACCCCGTGTGCGAGGCCCTAAGAGCCCTCCCAGGGATGGGCCCCGCCTCTCCCAGGCCTCCCAGAAGGTTCCAGAATCAACAAATCCAGGGGTAGGGGAACCCGGAGTCTGACTTTATTTGGGGGGGGCGGGGGAGACACTGGATGACTGACCCCTGCCAGAAACTGAGCTGTGATTGTTGTCCTGAGACCAGCGGAAGGGCCTCCAGTGATTGCCACTGTGCCACACACAGTTCTGGTGCCTGGCCTCAGTTTACCCTTGTGATGAGAGGTGAACTTTCCTATTGAATGCTCCAAGGTGCCACCCATCCATCCTTCCCCCCACTACCAACCACTCATCCATCCATCCATCCATCAATCCATCATTCCTCCATCCACCCACTAACCCATCCACTCATCTAGTCACTCATCCATCCATCATCCACCCGTCCATCCACCAACCCTTTTATTCATCCATCCACCCATTAACTCATCCACTCATCCATCTACCCATCCATCCACCAACCCTTTCATTCATCCATCCACTCATTAACCCATCCACTCCTCCATCCACCAACCCTTTCATTCATCCACCCACCCATTAACCCATCCACTCATCCATCCATCCATCCATCCCTCCCTTCCTCCCTCCATCCATCTATTCATCATTCCTCCATCCACTCATTAACCCATTCACTCATCTAGCCACTCCTCCATCCATCAATCCACCCATCCATCCACCAACCCTTTACCTATCCATCCATCCATCCATCCCTCTATCCACCCACCCATCCACCCATTCATCATCTATCATGTATTCACTCAACAAACACTCCCCGGGCTTTTACTACATGGGCCAGGCCACGGAATAGAACAAGACATTTCACTGTGGCTTCCAGAACTTTCCCCTGACCTCCCATCCCATGAAGCGATGCATTGGCAAATGCCGGGTTCGGAGGAGTAAACAGCGCCACCGCGTTGAGACACACCGCGTGTTCCTTCCCTGCGGGCAGTGGTTGGGCGCGTCCTCGGGCCCGGACCCGCGGCGGCTCTCGCTCTGCCACGCGCAGGCAGGGCTGCAGGGCCGGGCAGGTGAATTAGCGTCTAGTACCTGCCAAGCCCCAGACGGCCGGGCCCGGAATTCAATTACAGCGCGTCTCCCATTAGCAGAGGTGTCGGTTCAAATCCTCGTCTCCCCGCCAGACCGGGCGCTCGCAGACCGGAGACCGCGTTCTCTTCATTCAATTAATCAATTACGCCTCCCCCGGCATCTGCAGCCTCCCTCCTCCCTCCTGCGAACACGTCCCGTCTCTGCAGCTTTAATGCAGACACACACACACACACACACACACACACACACACACCCTCTTCTTGGGGAATGAAACTTTTCTCTCTCTCTCCCCCCTGCTCTGTCTCTGTCTCTCTCTCCAGGTTCAGAGCTCTGCTGTCTGGCCTCTGACGCCCCCTCCTCAGCCCACGGCCCTCTGGAGCCTGGCCCCTCCGCTCCTGCCCCCAGGCCTCCACCGCACCTGCCAACCGCTCCTGCTCCTTCCGGTCACTTCCTTCCTCTCTCTCTCTCCTCCTCGGCCTCCGGGGTTCCTCTCTGCCTTATCCTGAGGAGGGTGTGAGGGTGTCCGGGGTGTCGGGGGAGGAGCCACCTGGGCCAGAGAAGCAGCGGGCTCAGAGCAGGGAGGGCAGGGGAGCCGGAGGAGCTCCTGGGGCTGGTGCCCACCTGCCTCTGGAAGCTTGTTCCGTTTCCTTTGTGAGCACCGCCCCCCGCCCTTACCCGCACGTCACTGCCTCATGGGCTTTCTTTCCCCCACAGCCCCCACCGCGGTCCGATCCGCCGCTCAGCACCCCCCTCCCCACCGAGTGTGCGCGCCTGCCTTGATTCCGTGCTCCCTCCATGCCTGGCCCGGTGGGGCTCCCCCATTCCCTGCTCAGGGCTGGCACACACCCTAGAGCAGCGTTTCTCAACCTGTGGGTCACGACACCCTTGGGGGTCGAACGACCCTTTCACAGGGGTAGCCTAAGACCATCGGGAAATGCAGATATTGACATCACGATGCATCACAGGAGCAAAGTTTCCTGGTTGGGGGTCACCACCCCATGAGGAGCTGTGTGCCAGGGTCGAGGCCTGAGGAAGGTGGAGAGCCGCTGCCCTAGGGAGTGAGGGCAGTGCCAGGGCGCTCGGGTTCCAGTGCCAGCTCTGCCCTGCAGAGGCGGCCTGAGCCCCATCGGCCCCACCGAGAGGACGAGGGGCCCTGGGTGGCACGGCTCCTCCTTCTGTCCTCCTGCCCCTGCGCTGTGCACCGGGAGGCCCCGGCTCCCACAGGAGCCTCTCAGCCACAGGCTGGCTCCGCCACCGCCCTCCCCACCTGCGCTCTTGGCTGGCAGGCCAGGTGAGGGGCCCCCCCGCTCGCTCAGCCCCGAGGCCCACCGGGGGACTGGGCCTGCTGCTTCCCCCCGGCCCCCCGGCTCCCTCCCACCTGCCCGGCCTCTGTAAATAGTGCTTTACTTCGCTCAGCTCCTCGCATTAACCGTGTGGCGGGCGCCATCTGTTCCCCGCCGGCCGCCTGCGTGCCGTGGGCTCCGCGGCCCCTCGGCGGGGTCTGCTGTAAACCCAAGCTGCCGCGGGGAGCTCGCCGATCCCGGGGGCGGGGGGCGGGGGGCGCAGGTGCGGGATCAGGGCCGGGCAGGTGGGCCTGGAGGAGGGCAGCTAGGGAGCCCGGATGGGGGCCGACCCTGCGTGTCCCTCTGTGGTTGGCACACACAGCGCTTGCAGGCCGGCGGGGTGTCTCAGGACCCTCATTGGAGCGGCACAAGGGCGTCCTCCCTTCCCCCCGCCCTTCCCCCCGACCCCGAGCCCCTTCTGAGGACTCTCACTGAGCCTCACCCCCAAACACGGAGGGAACAACCTCCTGGAGCCCGAACCCGGTCCCTGCCGGCCCCGCCGCTGCGCCTGAGCGGAGAGAACAGGCCTGCGAGATGGCTCCTCCGTCTCCTCTGGGGAGGAGGGGGGGGCGGGAGGCGGCCAGGGTGAGTCTGTGCAGCAGGGTCCCCCTCGAGGCCCGATCAATCGGGCGCTGTTCCCGGTCAGGACGCGGAGGGCTGCGGGCAGAGCGAAGGAAAAGGCAGCCGGAATAATCGACCCACGGGAGAGGCGGCGGCGGCGCTGAAAAGGAGCCCGCCTGCAGGCCGAGCAGCGCCTCGCGGCCAGTGGGCTCCGGGCTCTGAAAGACCGTTTCCGACCCCCCGGTGCCCCCGTTCCTGCCAAATGCGTCCTCATCGATTCCTTGCTGCCATTCATTCAACTTGGCAAACACGCACTTAATGAGGACCTACTGTGCGCCTAGTTCTGCACATGTAGCCCCGGGGAGCGGAGATGGGTTTGAAAACTCAGGGCTTCCTTCCTCCCTTCCTTTCTTCCTTCCTCCCTTCCTTCCTCCCTTCCTTTCTTCCTTCCTCCCCCCTTCCTCTCTCCCTCCCTCCCTGCCTCCCTTTTTTCCTTCCCTTCCCTTCCCCCCTCCCTCTTGCCTCCATCTGCCATATTTCTGGCCTATAAGACGACTTTTTAACCCAAGTCGGGGGCCCTCTTATACGCCTGGTGTTGTCTTACAGGGCAAGTCTATCCCAAACTCTCTATTTTAACTGGAAAAGTTGGGGGTCGTCTTCAACGCCAAAAAAACACAGGACCATGGTCGGAACAGACTGGCATTAGGGTGGGGGTGCGGAGGAGGGGAGTGTGGGAGTGGGCGGGAGAGCGCTGGGGAAGGAGGGCCCAGGACCGGGGCCTGTGTGTGCGCACCCACTGGGTGAGGCCGAGGGAGAGGCCCAAGCTTGGGTCCGAGGCCCTCCGGGAGGCTGGGGGGTGGGGTTGGGGGTGGGGGTGATGAACGGAGGTCGGAGGCTCAGAGAGACCCTCCAGGGCGGGTCTTCGAAGGCAGGAGCTCCCACACAGGCACTGGCTCTGGAGTGAGAGCCCGAGAGCGCGGGCCCGGCACGCAGGGGGCTGAGCAGGCCAGCAGCTTGGCGGGAGAGGGGAGGAAGGAGACAGGGGGTCCAGCCCCAAGAGGCGGCCTTGCTTCCCCAAATCCCCTGACATGGAAACAGCAAAGAGAGGACCCCCTACCCGCCGCCACCCTCCCTGTCTCAGCGCGACTCCTGTCCTGCGAGGCCATCGCTTCTGAACCTGTGGGCGCTCCTGTCTGACCTCCCTCGGATGGACCCTCTGAAACAAGGGATCCCCGGGGTCCCTCCGAGCCCCGTTTCTGCTCAGCGTCCTGTGTGGCGCTGGGAGAGTGGCTCAGCCTCTCTGGGCCCCGGCTCCAGCCCTGTGGCCCACCGGGAGCCCCCACTGGCGGACAGGGAGGAGGAAGGGATGGTGTTGGGTGGGGATCCCCATTTGAGGCTCAGCGTGGCAGATCCAACTTGCTTTTGAGTCTCCAACGCCCCCCTGCGCGTGGGGAGGGGGGAGCGGGGCCCCCTGCCCCCCTCGCTCGCTGGAGCACGGTTGCAGACAGCTAGGTAGGGCCTCTGGAGGCACAGAGCGTCACCATAGGAACGGGCTGGCGGAGCCGGCGCAGAGGAGCCCGGCACGGGGGGCGTGGGAGCAGGTGGCGGTGGGGGTGCTGACGGCGGTGTCCGTGCAGCTGCTCCCCACGCCCCACCTTCCTCTTCGGGGGAACCCAGAGGCCCTGGCTGGAGAGGCTGAGGCCAAGGCCCAGGCCGGGGGAGCCCCTGTCCCCTCGGGGGCCTTCCCTGCAGCAAGCCCGGTCTGAGGGTCGCCCACCCCCGAACCCGGAGAGCCAGGCGGTGCGCGGGCCCTGGCCGGAGGGGGCCAGGCCAGGCCGCCAGTTGCTAGGACACGGGATCTTCCCCAGGGGCCCATAGTAACCCTCGGAGAACACTTTGTGCCTCATCCGTTTATTCATCGATTCACTTAATCCCACACACACCTCGCGGGCCGCGCAGGTGCCGGCGAGGGGCACTTCTGGGCCCGCGGAGGGCAGAC